>JARGCV010000271.1:445000-517500 GCA_034064705.1 Bothrops alternatus | reverse complement strand
GAAACCAACCCAGAAGCTCGGAGAACGAACCTCCATCCTCATCCTCCAGCTGAGCTACAGATATTCACCACTATTTCAAACAAACCTTTGTTGTGCACCAGATTTTCAAGATCTTCCTGGATCCCATCATACCAGTCGGTGATGTCCACGTGCAGAGAATAATCACAACAGGATTTGCTCTCTGCTGCCTCTTTCCACTTTCCAAAAGCTGTTAATAAACAGGAGCCGGGCTCCGGAAGGACGTGGTCAACTGCAAAAGACAGAGAACGCCCGCTCAAATCGCGGATTTTGGCACATTTTGAATTAATGTCAGCCAGGTGAACCGTTCGGTTTTCAGAGGCTTGAAAAATTACTCATCAATATTTGAAGATCTTGTGGTGTGACCACCTCGCTGCCGGATTCACGGTTTTGGAAGTTTAGAAGACTCAGAGATAAAGATCGGGGTGATTTGTGATAAACAAGAAACTGTGTAGACTTCCGGTCCTGCGCAGCAGCGCAGCAGTCGAGGAGTTTGGGACTTTTCCTTGGTTTCGCTTCTCGTCCAAGAAGCTTCTTCAGTTCTGAGTAAAGAAGCTTCTTGGATGAGACGTGAAATGTTTTCAAAGGAAAAAAAAACAGAAAGGGTTTTGGAAAAGGAAAATTTTTGGGATAACCATGACCCGGATGATGGACAATCTCCACAGAAATCCCTGTGGAGAGGTTGAACCTCACCTGTTCTGGGTCTGGCTCCAATACTTACTGACGGTGGTGGTGCCTCCAGCCAACGCAGCCTTCGTGCCTTGATAAAAGTCGTCAGCCGCTGCTAAGCCCTGAACAGATTTCTGCAGACAAGTGTTGCTGTCGATGCCGCCTGGGAGAATCATAAAGCCGCTTGCCTCGATGGTTTTCGAGCCTCCGGGGACAATCAGATTCTCTCCAATTTGTCTGAGCAGGAAGAAAACAGAGTTGCTTACTATTTTATCGAGGGAGGGCCCGAAACATCTCAAATATACATTTCACCTTTAAAGGATCGCCTGCAGCATCGCCGTGCTTGGTTCAGCCCTAAAAAAAATATTACCAAGTGCCTGGATTCCCGAAAGAACTCACTGTGTTTTTTGACTGAAAATTTTGCTACGAAGCACTGAGGCCCTCGGCCTCAAAAACCCAGCTGAGCACTGCTTACATGAAATAAACTAACTGCAGGTAGTCCTCAAGTTACAACAGTTCATTTGGTGACCATTCAAAGTCTCAACAGCATTGAAAGAAGGGACTTATGACCACTTTTTCACACTTACGACCATTGCCCCCAAATTTCCACTGCTAAGTCCCCTTGACTTTGCTTGTCAGAAGGTTGCAAAAGGGGATCACGTGACCTAGGAGACTGTCGTAAATACGAGTCAGTTCTCAAGCATCTGAATTTTGATTACATGGCCATGGGGTTGCTATACCATCCTAAGTGTGAAAAACGGGCATATGTCAGTTTTTTCAGTGCCGTTGTAACTTTGAATGGTCACTAAATGAACTGTTGTAAATTGAGGAGTACCTTACATCGCTTTCTGATTTTTGTCTCTCCAAGTGTCATCTTTTTAATCCGAAGCTGTTAACCAGAGCAAGTAGGCCAGAAGCTGCATCTTTTGTATCACAGAATGTGCAAAACAAATTTCAGGGTTTCGACACTAACTTTATAAGTCCGTCTTCCACGTACACATCGGCGTAGAAGGAGTGGTCATCGTTGATAATCCGTCCGTTCTTAATGAATAAACCATCACCCTGAGTGGGCAAAAAAAAAAAAAAACAGAAACGGTGAGGGCAACATTCAAATAATTAAATAATACGGTCCTACTGATAGAAGTAAAGGAAAGGTCTTCAAAAATGTAATATTGAAAGAGAAATTTAAAATTGAATTTGCTGCAGTGGAAATTTTCTGAGTGGAGAAGCAACTACAATGGCTGGGAAACAGGGAAGGAGAGCACAAAGGAAGGATGTAAGAGAAACACATAGGCAAAATTGTTATCTGGGTCTTCAGAATGGGAAAAGCAGCTGTAAGAGAAGATAACTAGCAAAACAGGAATATCTTTCTAAGAAGTCATAAAAAGGGGGGGCAGAAGTCAGGCAACTGAGCCTGTGCAATTAGTTGATTAATATTAACTGACACATATTGCATAAATTATGTCTTAATTTTAATGTACATGTGAAGTATGATTTAGCATGTAGCAGGAAATATGTAGGAGATAATCGGAAAGAGTGTAACCGCATAGTGCCTCAGCGAAAGGGGAAATAGGAGGGATGTGGCAGACGGTACAGGGCTGTATAAAGAAGGGAATATTTTGGGTTGAAACTTTGGAGAGAACCAAGCTTTTGATAGCTTCTCTCCCCATTTATTGCAATAAAGGAAACGAAAGGCCTTCACTGTGTCTTGGCTGGTTATTGGTCAGGCGAGCTCGCCGCTGGTCACGAAGGAAAGTGGCCAGGAGCACATAACACTACAGCAGAACTTCAGTATCTCAAAGAAGCGATGACTTCCTGCCTATCCTTGAAGCCCTTTGGGAAGTCTTCTCCCGGGACAGACCTGCATTCCTGGGTTTACAGAATTGTGAAGCAGAAGTTCTCCTTCCAAACAAACCCTTCCGTTTGTTTCTGAATTGGAGGAAGACGCAGGAGCTGTAATAACTTCAGAGCTTGACACTCTAGGACAAGGGTGTCCAACTTTGGCAACTTGTGAGCTTCCATTCCCAGAATTCCCCAGCCAGCATGGCTGGCAGGCTGGGGAATTCTGGGAGTTGAAGTCCACAGATCTTAACGTTCCTAAGGTTGGATATCCTTGCGGTAGGATAGAGGTGGAGAAAGATGGCCCTTTTTATGACTTGTGGACTTCAATTCTCAAAATTCCCGAGACGGCATAGGAACTTGGCCCTCTTACGACTTGTGGACTACAACTCCCAGAAGTCCTGAGCCAGCATGGGAACTTGGCCCTCTTATGACTTGTGGATTACAACTCCCAAGAATTCCCAAGCCAGCAGGGAAACTTGGCCCTTTTATGACTTGTGGACTACAACTCCCAGGAATTCTGACTCAGGAATTCTGGGAGTTGAAGTCCACAAGTCATAAAAGGGCTGTGGTTCCCTATACCCACCCACCCCCCATTCTAAAATTCTAGAAAAATCTAAACTGGGCTGTGAGCTGATTCAAACTAGGCTATGAATCAGAGACGACTAGAGGCTAGCACAGTGGTGGCGAACCTATGGCAGGGGTGCCAGAGGCAGCACTCAGAGCCCTCTCTGTGGGCACGCTCGCTGTCCCCCCAGTCCTAGGCCTTCAGCTGGGTTTTATAAAACCTTTTCGCTTTAGGCCTCCGCCACCATGTGCAGAAAAAAAAAAAGGTTCAATCAATAATTTCCAACTTCTCGTGGGGAAAAAAGATCTTGCGAAGTTGGAATTGATTGATTGAACTTTTTAGTCCCACCCAGTCTGCCGTTACCACCGCAGCCACGCCCACCCAATGTGCCACGCCCCACCCAATGGCCCACACCCACCCAATGGGCCACGCCCACCCAGCACCCGACAATGCATAAGTGGGTTTTGGGTTGCAGTTTGGGCACTCGGTTTATAAAAGGTTCGCCATCACTAGGCTAGAGGCTTCCTCAGCAAAAAGGACAAAGGCTTGCACGAAAGTTCAGCCCTGACTAAACAATCCCAAATAATAACAACCTGTTTATTCCCTCTCCTCCTCCTCCTCCTCCTCCTCCTCCTCCTCCTCCTCCTCCTCCTCCTCCTCCTCCTCCTCCTCCAACGCTCCGCCTGGTTCTTTGTGTAAAAGGAATCCCTGACCGTTCTGATTATCTTCTGTCATCTGTCAGTCTTGCGATAAATTCTGACCAAGTACCCCTGGGCTGCAGGCTCCGAAGCGGAGAATGGCCTGAATTCGAAGCGGCCTCAGGGAATCCATGCGGTTCTTTCGTGTGCAGCCAGGCAGGATCTCGGTTTGACCCAAATAACGCTTTCAGGATCCAGCTGAAGTAGGCCTATCCATTAACCATCAGGGTTTGGTTTGCGTGCCTCCAAGTCATTGCTGACCGCCTGGATGAGGAGTCCCTGCCATTTTTGTAGGCGAGATTTTGCAAGTGGTTTGCCCTTGCTGCTGCTTCCTGGGCTGGGAGACAGTGGCTGGCCCAAGATTACCCAGCTTGGCTTGATGACTAAGGCAGGACTAGAGCTTGAGTCGCTCTGTTTGAGGAATTCTGGGAGTTGAAGTCCACCAGTCATAAAAGGGCCAAATCTGAAGACCCCTGTTACAGGGCCAGATGTTTGTCCGTTTGGATTCCAAATTATTATTATTATTTATTATTATTATTATTATTGGATCATCGCACAGTCAGCCAGATTTGGCCTTTTGCCTACCTATCGAGTCCTTACCCAGGACCTGGGAGAGGCAGATGTGGACGTTTGATGGAAGCAGTTCCTAGTAAGGCCGCCTTTTGCAATTGACTGATGGCGAATTTGTCAATGCCAATGGTGTTCAAGTGGTGCATTATTATTATTATTATTATTATTATTATTATTATTATTATTATTATTATTATTATTATTATATTATTATTATTATTATTATTATTATGGATCATCACAGTCAGCCAGATGTTCAGACTGGATTTGGCCTTTTGTCTACCTATTGAGTCCTTACTCAGGACCTGGGATAGGCAGATGTGGACGTTTGATGGTATTACAGATCTCATTGCAGGATGGAAGCAGTTCCTAGTAAGGCCGCCTTTTGCAATTGACTGATGGCGAATTTGTCAATGCCAATGGTGTTCAAGTGGTGCATTATTATTATTATTATTATTATTATTATATTATTATTATTATTATTATTATTATTATTATTATTATGGATCATCACAGTCAGCCAGATGTTCAGACTGGATTTGGCCTTTTGTCTACCTATTGAGTCCTTACTCAGGACCTGGGATAGGCAGATGTGGACGTTTGATGGTATTACAGATCTCATTGCAGGATGGAAGCAGTTCCTAGTAAGGCCGCCTTTTGCAATTGACTGATGGCGAATTTGTCAATGCCAATGGTGTTCAAGTGGTGCATTATTATTATTATTATTATTATTATTATTATTATTATTATTATATTATTATTATTATTATGGATCATCACAGTCAGCCAGATGTTCAGACTGGATTTGGCCTTTTGTCTACCTATTGAGTCCTTACTCAGGACCTGGGATAGGCAGATGTGGACGTTTGATGGTATTACAGATCTCATTGCAGGATGGAAGCAGTTCCTAGTAAGGCCGCCTTTTGCAATTGACTGATGGCGAATTTGTCAATGCCAATGGTGTTCAAGTGGTGCATTATTATTATTATTATTATTATTATTATTATTATATTATTATTATTATTATTATTATTATTATTATTATTATTATTATGGATCATCACAGTCAGCCAGATGTTCAGACTGGATTTGGCCTTTTGTCTACCTATTGAGTCCTTACTCAGGACCTGGGATAGGCAGATGTGGACGTTTGATGGTATTACAGATCTCATTGCAGGATGGAAGCAGTTCCTAGTAAGGCCGCCTTTTGCAATTGACTAATGGCGAATTTGTCAATGCCGATGATGGTGTTCAAGTGGTGCTCCAGTTATTTGGGATTGTACCCAAGGCGCCTATGACTATTGGTGCCACCCTTGCTTGCCTTTGCCCCAGTCATTCTATTTCTATTTATAGGTCTTTGTATTTTGTTATTATCATCATCATCATCATCATCATTATCATTATTAAAATTTATGTGCTGCTCATCTCACCATTTCGTGTGACTCTGGATGGCCACGTTTTCCCTTCCAAGTCCCTTGCTCAACAGTTATTTCTGGGGATGATCCGAACCTTGCATTATTCATAAGGAAAGAAGCCATGGCTCGCTCAGATCTCGATCTGCTTCTTTCCTGATTGCATCTAGTGGCTGATGATCCCATAGCTGTTGAAACCAGCCATTACACACACACACACACACACACACTATGAAATCACCCCTCGCTCCCTCTTGTCAAGACCCCTCCTCAACCACCACCCAGTCTTCTACCCAAGCTCTCCGCTCAGCAAAATCTTGGCTCTCTGCAAAAAAATAAAGAAAAAAAAAGGAGAAATCCTCTTCCCCCCCCTACAATGCAATGAAAAAATGGAAATGAAGACAAGGGCCCGTGCCAGCTCTCTCAAATTTCAGGAAGCAAAAAGCCGAGGGGAGCCGGTCCCGTTCCTGCCTGCCAAAGCGGTGCAAAGAGGGCCGGGGGGGCTTCACTCCGTTCCAGACCCGGGAAGAAGGCGCGGAGCGTTCGCGGCTCCCGCTTTTGCATCGTCGGACCACCGGGGGGGGGGAGAGCGGGGAAAGGCCAGGAGCTTCTGCCCGGAGCGGCCCGGGCTCCCTTCCCTCCGGTCCTCACCCCCCTCAGCCCCCAGCCCCAGCCGCGCCCGGTTCCCATCCCTTCCCTCGGCAGGCAGGCAGGCAGACAAAGCCGACCACCGCCCGCCGGAGCCCCTCCCGCCCCCCAGCCCCGCTCACCTGCCGGGGCAGCCCCTCGGGGTCCAGGGCGCCAGCCATGCCGCGTGGGGCGGGGGTCTGAGCTACGGGGAGTGGGGGGGCGACGAGCGCCCCTTCCCAACGACGGCGCGGGGGGCTGGGCGGGCGGGGGGACTGGCGAGGGGCGGCGCCGCCCCCGCCCTGCGCAGCCCAGGAAGCGGAAAAGGCCGCCCCCCCTTTCCAGGAGCCCACCGGCCGGTCTGCGGCCTCCCCTCCCCACGTCGGGCCCCTCCTTGCCTTCCTTCTAACCCCCAGCCCCCGGCCTTGCACCTGCCGCGGCGCTGCCTCTGGCAGAGGGAAGAAGCCCCCTCCCCGTCCCCCCCAATGACGCCCTCCCCCCCCAGCCCACACCGGCGCGGTCTCCGGTCAGTCTGCGCCCCCCCACTCCCCACGTCGGCTCCCGCGCCTTCCTCCTACCCCCCCCAGCCTTGCACCTGCCGCGGCACTGCCTATTGCACCCCCCCACCCCACCCCGTCCCTCTGGGGCTTGCCCAGTGCTGCCTTCTCCCCCCCCAATACCGCCTGTCTGTCTGTCTGTCTATCTATCTATACCATCTATCTATACCATCTATCATCTATCTACTATCATTTCATTTATACCTATCATCTATCTCTCTATCTATATCTGTCATCTATCTACTATCATTTCATCCCTCTCCCTCTCTCCTTCTTCCTTTCCCTTTCTCTCCCTTCCTCCCTCTCTCTCTCTTTCCCCTCCCTCCCTCCCTCTCTCTCCTCCCTCTTTCCCTTTCTCTCTCTTTCCCCTCACTCTCTCCCTCTCTCTCCTTCTCCCTCTCCCTTTCTCTCCCTTCCGCCCTCTCTCTTTCCCCTCACTCTCTCTCCTTCTCCCTTTCCCTCCCTCTCCCTCTCCCTTTCTCCCTCTCTCTCTCCTTATCCCTCTCCCTTTCTCTCCCTTCCTCCCTCTCTCTTTCCCCTCTCCCTCTCTCCTTCTTCCTTTCCCTTTCTCTCCCTTCCTCCCTCTCTTTCCCCTCCCTCCCTCTCTCTCTCTCCTCCCTCTTTCCCTTTCTCTCTCTTTCCCCTCACTCTCTCCCTCTCTCTCCTTCTCCCTCTCCCTTTCTCTCCCTTCCTCCCTCTCTCTCTCTCTCTTTCCCCTCTCTCTCTCTCCTTCTCCCTTTCCCTCCCTCTCCCTCTCCCTTTCTCCCTCTCTCTCTCCTTATCCCTCTCCCTTTCTCTCCCTTCCTCCCTCTCTCTTTCCCCTCTCCCTCTCTCCTTCTTCCTTTCCCTTTCTCTCCCTTCCTCCCTCTCTTTCCCCTCCCTCCCTCTCTCTCTCTCCTCCCTCTTTCCCTTTCTCTCTCTTTCCCCTCACTCTCTCCCTCTCTCTCCTTCTCCCTCTCCCTTTCTCTCCCTTCCGCCCTCTCTCTTTCCCCTCCCTCTCTCTCCTTCTCCCTCTTTTCCTTCCTTTCTCTCTTTCCCCTCCCTTCCTCCCTCTCTCTCTCTCTCTCTTTCCCCCCTCTCTCTCTCCTTCTCCCTTTCCCTCCCTCCCTCTCCCCCTCCCCCTCCCCCCTCTCTCTCTCTCATACACACACACAGAGAGAAGGAGTCTCAATCTTGCCACTGCCTCTGTTGCACTCCACCCAGGGTCTCTTTGAACCTGTGCCCCACCCTGCGGCCTTTCCTGCGGCTGAGGGTCAGGGTGTTGTGGGCCCTTCTGCATTGTGTGCAGAGTTGGACAGCTGGGGAGGCCCCCTTAACCTGAACCGCCCAAAGAATTAAAAGCTGGCGGTGAGTTGCCTTCCATTGCAGAGCCTTCCTAACCTAAGCAGTTGCGAACCAAACTCATTCCTAAAATTAAAAGAGTTATCACAGTCCAACGGGAGAACGGAATAACACAGCAGCAGCAGCAGCTCAGGTTCACATATCCTTAAGAGCACTGTACAACCTTGTCTCAAGACTGCAGAGAACGACACCAGGCCCTTTTGCGATGAGATTTGTAAAACCCAGGATGTCAGCAAATCACCAAACCCTGCGAAGAAGGGTTCCTGCGCAATTTGGCAATTTGCGTGGAAAACCTGCAGTCCTGATTGAGAAATGTTAAGCGGGGCTTTTAAACGGGTTTTTAAAGCATTTGTACTTTCAGTCAGAGAGTGACACAACTGTACTTGAAGGGGTGTCTTCAGTGAAGGAGAATATTTGTAGCTAGAGGTTGAACTGTTGGGTTGGGTGCTTCCTTGCAGACGTTTCGTTGCCCAATTAGGTAACATCGTCAGTGCTAGAAGGGAATGGGATTTATGGGGAGGAGGAGGAGGAGGAGGAGGAGGAAGAGGAGGAGGAGGAGGAGGAGAAGGAGGAGGAGGAGGGCGACTGTGGTGCCCTTGGTGCTCTCTGAGCTTAGTGGTTTTCTTGCAGACATCAGTATCTTCAACTAGGTCTGCTGGTCAATGTGTGTTACATGAAAAAAGCTTCGATCAGACATGTCAAACACAAGGCCCGGGGGGGGGGGGCCGGATGCGGCCCGCGAAGTGGTTTCATGTGGCCCGCGAAGCCATCCTGGAAACTGTGAGGGAACGCCCCCCCCCCTGCCTTGGCCCTGGCCCAGGCCTGCCGGGAGCCAATGTACAATTTTGTGGTGACCCTCTATGCTGAAACTCATTCAGTCTTAGCTCCACAAGGCCGTCTAGAAACAGCGAGGGACCGGCCCCTGCCACGTCGGCCCCGCCCCCTGGGTGCCTGCTGGGGAGGGGTCCCCCTTTGTGAGGAATGAAGAAATGGACCATGCCTTGCCGCTTGCCCCGGTCCCACCGCCCTTCTGCCAGAGACACGAACGATGTAGAGCTGGCCACGCCCGCACAGTAGGCCACACCCACTCCATCCACGCCCACCCAGTAGGCCGCACCCACCCTGGCCACCCCCTCCCCAGGGCAACCGCAATGCTGATGTGGCCCTCCGTGAAATTGAGTTTGACACCCCTGGCTTAAATCATCGCCAGAGACAGGCTGGGGCTGTGTGGTTCAACACCAGGTTAGAACCAGGAGACTTCTCCTCCCGCCTTAGGCCCAAAGCCAACCGGGTGACCTTGGGCCAGTCACTCTCCCCCAGCCCTAAGAAGGAAGTAATGGCAAACCACTCCTGGAAAACGTGGCGAAGACAATGACAAGAACCGGTCCAGGCAGATGCCCGGAGTCCAGGCTGATTCTAAAGCCCCAGAAGTTTACTTAGTGAAGCTCAGCGAATTCTGGCTAATGGGATTCCCATTTCAGGCTGGGCCTTAACCACGATCTGTCACCCGCAGGGGCTGGATTCACACAGCACAAGGAGCCCTGCTCTTAATGTTGAGCGTGAGGTGTCATCTCTAACTCCCTCGCCTTAGGTTCTCCCTGCTCAGATTTTCTGAAAGAAATACCCAAGCTGAAATTTGGAACTGCAAGCCTCAATCTTAGGAGGTGGGGGGGGGTTTGCCTGGGGTGTCCACATTCTCCACTTCCGGATTCTCCTTTTCCACCCAAAGGAGGCATTCGCCCCAAAAGGAAGACACCAGCGAAGGCGACCACGGGTCACGCGTGGACGAGAGCAAGAAGCCCGGGGCAGAACAACCGAAGCATCCCCTGTCCCCCCCTCCAAACGCCCCGCAAAGACCAGGGAGGATTTGATGGCCTCACGGAGCCATCTGGCCAGTTCCGAAGCCCCCCAGGATTACACCGGCTGCGCCTGAGACGGACAGGGGGGGACGTGGGGGGAGAGGGGGGGAAGGTACTCCGGTCCAGCGGAAGCGGGGGGGGGGAATGGAAGGGGAAGCTCAGGGCTATGGGGGTCTACCCAGGCCCTCCCCCCGGGGCCACCCCCAAGCCCCATGCCCCCTCCCCATGCCCCGCACCTAGACCGTCCGAGCCCCCCACCCCACCCCCAGGCTTTACCTTGCCTTCCTCCGGGCCAGGCCAGGGCTGGTCGGCCAGCGGGGGCCGGAGCTCCAGGCAGAGGGCCGGCCGGCGGTCGTTGGCCTCCCCGGCCGGCGAGCTGAAACCGGAGCCGGACACCTCGCTGCAGTCGCTGCCGGCTTCGCCGGCGCGGTCCAGCAGCTCGGAGCGGCTGCCGCTGCGCGGGGTGCGCGCTCCCTTCTGGCCCACGCTGTAGGCCTGGAAGTCGAGGGTCTTGTTCTCGAAGGCGCCCTCCACCGCCGCGAACATCCCGCCGTACTTCTGCCGCGGCGTCTGGGCCGCCGTGCCGGGCCGAGCCAGGTAGACCGGCAGCTCGTCCTCCGCTTCCTCGCCGCTCCGCCCGCCCGGCCGCTGCCGCCCGGCCATCGTCGCCCTCCGCCCGCTCCGGGGACGGGCACCATGCAAATCCGCCCGCCCGCGGGGGGGGGGAGCGGAGGAGCGCAGCCGCGGCGGGGTCTGGGGTCTGGCGGGGGCCTGGGGGGGGGTCTGGGAGGCTGGCTGCCTGGGGACTGACTGACTGGCTGGCTGGGGGCCTGGGGGGCCTGGGAGGTTGGTTGGGGGCTGGGGGACTGGGGGGGCTGGCTGGGGGGTGGGGCTGGCTGGCTGGATGAGGCCTGGGAGCCTGGGGGGCTGGCTGGATGGTTGGGGGGCGGGTGAGAGGCTGGGAGGATGGATGGCTGGGGGCTGGGGGGCTGGCTGGGTTAGTGAGGGGCTGGAAGGATGGATGGCTGCCTGGGGGGGGCTGGCTGGCTGGGTGGGTGAGGGGGGTGAGGGGCTGGGAGGATGGCTGGCTGGGGGCTGGGGGGGCTGCCTGGCGGGTGAGGGGCTGGGAGGCTAGCTGCCTGTGGTCTGGGGGAGCTGGCTGGCTGGGGAGAGAAGGGGCTGGGGTCTGGCTGGCTGGCTACGGGGCCTTTCCGGCCGCCTCCTTCGGCGGATGGAGACGCGCTCCGGGCCGAGTCGGGAACCAGCTAGGCCGAAAGAATGGAAGTCTCTCCGGGCAGCCGGCTTGGCGGCGGGGGGAGGGGGGAGGCCTGCCCTCAGGAAGCGGCGGCCAAGCGGAAGAGGCGAGTCCCGGCTCTGGAGCTCCGGGCGCGGGCGAGCGGGAGGCCCCTCCGGCTGAAGCGACCGCAGGGCAGCCCATCCGAGCTCGCGCCGCCAGGTCAGGCTGCTGGGGGGGAGGGGGGTGGGCGAGGGGGAGGCGGTGGCGGAGGCGCCCCCCGCCCCCGGCTTGGACTCCTGGAGCGGGGGGGGGAGGCGGCGGGGAGGCTGGGAGGCCAAGGGCCCCGGGAGGGGGAAGGGGGCCGATGGGAGGGGCGGCCTGGGAAGACCACCCGCCCGCGGGACAATCGGGGCTGGGGGCTCCGGCGCCGCCCGCGGCTCCGGGGCTTGGCCCGTCCGGGTGGTCCTCCTCCTCCTCCTCCTCCTCCCGCCAGGCAGCCCCTGCTCAGCTCCGGTAGCTTCTTGCCGAGGAAAAGCCGCGCGGCCCCCTCCCGCCCGGCCTTTGGCGCTGCCCGCGGGCCCAGGGGAGCTTCGGTCCCGGCCTTCTCGCTGGGGGAGGCGGCCGCTGTGCCTTGCTCGCCGGCACCCCGATCCGCGCTGGGCCGCCCGCGGAGAGCGAGCGAGCGGGCGAGGCGGTGCTGCTTCCGCGGTGGGCGCGCTGGCTTCCCGGCCACGCCGCCGCCGCTGAAGGCGGGGAAAAGGGACGCGTGGGCTTCTATTGTTTCATCCAGCCGCCCCAGAGCCCTTCGGAGCCGGGTTCAAATCCGGCAGGCACGAGCGCGAAGGACGCGGCCCCGGCGCTGGGAGGGCCCCGGACGAGGCCGAAACACGGAGCCGCCTTGCTTTAGCCTTGCGCGGCTCCTGGCGAAGGGAGCTGTCCTTCAGCACCACGGGCCGCCCGGCCGGCGCCTTCCAAGACGAGGGGGGGGCTCACCTGGGACGAGACCCTGCCGCGGTCGTGGGCGGGGCCGGGGGGAAAGCGGGGGGGGGGGTGAGAGTCCGCCTCTGTACTTGCTCGGACCACGTGCAGGCAGCCCTAGCGCTGGACTCGAACCCAGGACGAACCCACCCAGGGAGAACAATTATCACTGTCTTAGTATCTTATGATTTATGATGAAATGTATTTTTATGATAACTATGATCATGATTTATCACTTATAGCTTGTGTGTACACGGAACCATGTACACTTGGCCAATGAAGTATTCTGCTCTACTCTACTCTACTCTATTCTTCATTTATCCTATTCCATTCCATTCCATTCCATTCCATTCCATTCCATTCCATTCTATTCTATTCTATTCTATTCTATTCTATTCTTTATTCTATTCTATTCTATTCCTATTATTCCTTCCTCTATTCTATTCTATTCTTTTCTATTCTTTATTCTATTCTATTCTATTCTATTCTATTCTATTCCTATTATTCCTTCCTCTATTCTATTCTATTCTATTCTATTCTATTCTATTCTATTCTATTCTATTCCTTATTCTATTCTATTCTATTCTATTCTATCAATCAATTTATTCTATTCTATTCTATTCTATTCTATTGATGATGATTTATCACTTGTTGCCTGTATGTACACTGAGATCTTATGCACCGGAGACAAATTCCTTGTGTATCCAATCACACTTGGCCAATAAAGAATTCTATTCTATTCTATTCTATTCTATTCTATTCTATTCT
The DNA here is from genome assembly GCA_034064705.1 of Bothrops alternatus. Lineage (NCBI taxonomy): Eukaryota > Metazoa > Chordata > Lepidosauria > Squamata > Viperidae > Bothrops > Bothrops alternatus. The sequence goes on along the minus strand of JARGCV010000271.1, from coordinate 504,359 downwards.
ATTCTATTCTATTCTATTCTATTCTATTCTATTCTATTCTATTCATTCCATATTCTATTTATTCCATATTCTATTCTAATTCTAATTCTAATTCTAATTCTAATTCTAATTCTAATTCTAATTCTATTCTGAACCTGACCCCGAATCAAACACCCCAAAAATCAATGCTGATGCCTTTGTAGAAAGCCAATGGCAGATGTGTCTCTGTCAGATGCCCAGAGAAGGATTACCTTTAGGTTCATACCCCATAAAATCCCATGGGGCAGGACCTTAACCTCCACAGGAATTGCTAATAGTGCATTACCTATCGTGAGGCTCAAGCATGGCAGAACAGGGGTCCAAATATTTTATTTTATTTTTCACTGACAAGGAATCTATATAGGAAGGGGTGCATAAAGTTTGGGCTGCGGGCGTATCCCATCCATTACCAAAATGTTTATCAGGACGCAACAAAGACACCTTTAGATGTTTTCAATGAACCCAACACAAGGGAAATAAAAGCATATGGACAAAAGGATTTTTTTTTTCTGCAAAGGTGGCCAACAACCGCAATGCCACATTGTCAAGCCGAATGTTGACAAAGAAGCTTTTCCACAATTGCCAGACCTGCCAGAAGAGCAGATGTATTTTCAGATCAAAGGGAACGGCCCCAAGCCCTTCGTCCTTCTGTCAATGGGAGAGGAGCCTTTCAGTTCCACACTAAGGGCCGTCTCCTGCGACCCATTGGCTTCAATGGGAGCTTGTCCAGTATGAACACCTGGAGGGGGAAAAACACACCCCTGACACAAAGCCTTCCAGATCAGGCCTGCAGCTCTCCAGTCAGCTCTGCTGTCTCCCAACTTCCTACTTAGCTGCTCAGCCAATCTTTTGTCTTGGGCATATACCTGTGTCTGGCCTGCAAAAATGCCATTATTTGGGGGGGGCAAAACTATCATAAAACATCATTACTTAACTGCAGGATACTGCAAATGATCATAAATGCAGGCTGGTTGCTAAGTTACCGCCATTATTATTATTATTATTATTATTATTATTATTATTATTATTATTAATTTGACTTCTATGCCGCCCTATTCCGGAGAACTCAGGGCGGCTCACAACATAATAGAAATCAACAGTTAGAAATACATATATATATAAACCCCTAATTTAAAAGAAAAACCAATCATTCAACATACACACAGAGATACACTGGCTAGGGGCAAGATGTTAACTGTCCCAAGCCTGCCGGCAGAGGTGTGTTTTAAGTAATTTACGAAAGGCGGAGAGGGTGGGGGTCATGCGGTCAGCTGTGGGCAGACAGAACCTGAGAACCTGGTCATAAGTACCTCTGGGGAGGTCTGTTGTAACTTTGAATGGTTGCTAAGTGGCTTGTCATAAGCTGAGGACTAGCCGTACTTCTCCAGTTTTGGGAGAAAAAGAAGTCAGCTCTGAAAACTATGGATAGGAAACTGGCTTTAAAAGGGGAAAAAAATAACCCTCGATTTATTTACAGCAAAATCTTTCCTCTGGTGTTTTGTCTCCCAGATTCTCTGTCTTCCCCACCCTTTTTAAAAATCCTATTGTAATAATGCCAGATTTATTTACACCAAAATACTTCCTCTGCTGGCTGAGTTCCTAATTGTCCTGTCTGCCCGCCCCCACCACCACCACCACCCCCCAGTCCATAGAAAACTGGCCTATCTTTGAAGATTGCTTCTCCAATATCCCAGGAATACAAAATGTTTGATGCAAACTTTCCTCCTGCCATTCATCTTGGTTTGGAAGCAGCCCATAAAATCAAGATTTTGAAATGCCTCAAGTGGAGATGGTTGAACAGGAAGTCCACTAGCCTATGCACTACAACATTTATTGTGGGGTCCCTTGTTCACCCACAGCTCAACTCTTGAGCTGCAAATATTCTCTTCTATTGGTATAACGTTCATTTTACAGCATTTTAAATCAGAAGAACCATTTTCTCCCTCCATCCCTACCCCCACTGCCATCAAACCGGAAGAGTGTCTTTTATATCCTATTAATCTCCTAATCTGTATTTTATCCCCTGCCGATCTGCTAATGGATATGAACCGAATACGAATACTGTATTTGTCAGTCATACATTGTAAGTTCATTCATCAACTGAAGACAAATTTTAACTATTTTCTTTCCCCTTTCTTTCTTTCTTTCTTTCTTTCTTTCTTTCTTTCTTTCTTTCTTTCTTTCTTTTTCTTTTCTTTCATTTTTTTGAGCACTCTTTGCAAAAAAACTAAGCATGAAGAAAAATTTGCTATTATTCTAAATCATTTCAGATGATATTATAAACACAAAGAATGGCTTGAATGTAAAGGTGGCTAGATAATTTTCAATAGTCTCCTTCAATCTCAATCTGTCAGTCTTAAGAAATGTACTGTCCTTGGGTGCTCTGAATACTAACAAAAGTGACCTTTTTATTTCCAGAAACACGGTCTTGCAACATTTACAGATAAAAGTATCAAACAGCCAAGGGTAATTTTTTCCGCACACTATTCCTATTTCCGAAAATCACCATTCTTCCCTGCATAATGTTCTTTTGTCTATGAATTAAAATGTTCAAGCGAACAGAATTGGTGTACCAAAATGGGTCACACCTGATAGATAATATTTATCTTTTAATACCAGATTAGGGTAAAGATTCATCTTCAACATCCATAAGTTGATTAGGGGGTCCCACATTTTCTGAAAAATGGGAGAGTATTTTAACTTCCACATCAAGAGTGTTAAGGGGCCTCAAATTACAAGTTACACAGCAACAAAAAAAAATAATATTTAGAATTTATTGGATTCCAGATACATTTATATAGAAAAAGATGGTCGGAAACAGCATTTTGTTGAAGATGTAGTTAAGAATAATGCTTATATAAAGTGTACAGTATGTTTCTTCATTGCCCTATACAGCAGGGATCCCCAACCCTCTTGGGCCATAGACCAGCAGCGGGCCGCAGCCTGCCAGGAACCGGGTTCTGCAAGTGAGTACATGCACGGTATCCAGGCAGCGCATGTTACTAGGCCCCCTGCCCGTCCGCAGAAAAACCACCCACCATAGAACCGGTCCCTGGTGTCCAAATGTTTGGGGCCTGCTACCATACAGCTAATCCTCAATTTATGTCCATAATGGAACCTATCTATTGTGCACATAAGTCATGACAGTCATAAAGCAGGGTATCATGTGACCGGATCCATTTTTATAAGCTTTTCTGTGGCAGTTAAGGGAATGCCATGGTTCTAAAGCAACCATCTTACTTCTGGATGGGCTTCAGACACGGAAAGCTGATTACAGGTCAGGAAGGGCTGCCTTGATGCCATTTCTGCAGGCAACTCCATTTTAAAACTAGGACACAACACACAGCCTGAGGATCAGAAAGCTGGGCTGAGTTCAAAACCCACTTCGGATCCATCTGAGTTTACAGTTCAGGTAGTCTTTTAAATCCAGTTCAAGGAGAGAAGCAACCTAGAACTAAGGAGAAACTTCCTGACAGTGAGAACAATTAACCAGTGGAAGCACCTGCCTCCAGAAGCGGTGAATGCTCCAACACTTACAACAGTGTATGTTTGTTGTAAGTTTGTTTCGGATGATTGGTTTTAATTTAGGGGTTTTATAATGTATTTGATTTCTATATGCTACTGATTATGTTGTAAGCCGCCCTGAGTTTTCGGAATAGGGCGGCATAGAAATCGAAACAAATAAAATAAAATAAATAAATAAATAAATAAATAAATAAATAAATAAATAAATAAATAAATAAATAAATAAATTTTAAAAAGAGACTGGACAGCCATTTGTCCGAAATGGTATAGGGTTTCCTGCCTGAGCAGGGGGTTGGACTAGATGACCTCCAAGGTCCCTTCCAACTTTATTATTATTATTATTATTATTATTATTATTATTATTATTATTATTATTTGGAATTCCAGCATCTTCCCTTTTCTTTATCATTTATGCATTTTGTTCTCTTTCTAGTCTACAAATTCCAAGTTAGATTTAAAAAAAAAATACCACTCAATTGTCAGCAGGGTAAAGGAAGCATACTTAATTCATAAGGACTCGGGCAGAATAAAAACCTCAGGAAAGGGAAAAGGGATGAACAATGGTGTTATATAAAAGTGATGACGTTATTTGATATGAAACTGAAGAAAGAGAAGAAAGGCTGGAAGGAATATTTTGGAGACTTTTTTTTTTTTAAATATTTTTATTGACTTTTTTTTCTAATATACAAATAAACAATCAACAACAAAACATAAATACAATTTCCAATACTTCTGGTAATAATAACTCAACTGAAAATAAGCATCTCAAACAATTTACCATCATTCTTCCCCCTTCTTATCAGCTCACACTTAACTCATCCTTCAATCCACCAAAGGCCACCCAAACAACCCATTAGTAACAATAATTAATTATTCTTCCACCAACCCTAATTACAGCTAAAAAAAACATCATACCTAAAATTATACGGCTTCCCAGAATGATTACAGGGTATAACAAAAGAAAGCCCCACTACATCAAACAAAATTATTATATGAACTTAACAAGAATTTTAAACTATATACTATCTCTTACTCAAAACACACACACAAAAAAAAAAAAAAAAGGGGGGGAAAAAACAAAAAAAAAAACAAGAAAAAAAACCCATCTTATTAAAGTTAAACAAATAATATTAACCATAACAATATCAATAAATCCCTCGATTCAAGATAATAATAATGATATTAATAATAATAATTATATTCTTATTCAATTTAGTTTATCATAATATATCTTAGTATATATCATGATATAAACATCCTCTTCTAAACCTTACTTATAATATAAACAATCAACTCATCTTGTTAAGAATAATATTTATCATTAACTTCTAAACCGTCAATCTAAGTCAAATCTACTAAATTTAGTTTATAATAATATATCTTAAAATATCATTTAAACATCCTGGTTTGCAGCTTACCTATGAACTTATATTAATAATAATAATTATATTCTTATTCAATTTAGTTTATCATAATATATCTTAATATATCATCATATAAACATCCTCTTCTAAACCTTACTTATAATATAAACAATCAGCTCATCTTGTTAAAAATAATATTTATCATTAACGTCTAGACCATCAATCTAAATCAAATCTACTAAATTTAATTTATAGTAATATATCATAAAATATCATTTAAATATCCTATCTTACAGCTTGCCTAAAATCTAAATCTTTAAATCAACCCATTATCTTAGATTAACCTTAATTCTCTCATTTAGTTATAAATTTCTTTTAATCAATCAACTTCTGGACTCTCTCACCTGACAAATAAACCTCCATAATAAAAACAAATTATTTATAGCATTTCTAACTTACATTCCAACCTAATATCACACCTAGAATAATTCCTTACATACAATTTTAAATTTTCATTACTTCAAGCGAACTCTAGGTTTCTTTTTCAACCAAATAAAAGGCCATAACAAGGCCACCCTTCCAACTAATAAGTCTCTCTTCTGTATTTCTTCAGCCCCGTAGCTAAGTTGCTTGTTGAATTGAGTCTTCCTTTCTTGAATCATATCCTCTTGTTTTACATAAATAAACTGTTCATCAAACAACATCCATTTCGTTTTATAGTCTAATTGCTTCATAAAGTAGAACAATGCCTCTCTTTTGTCAATTAAATCATCTTCTTGCTGCCCAGCTAGACAGAATTCCCCTTCTTGAAACAAAACCTCTTGCTCGCTATAAACAAACTTTTCATCTAACAAAATCCATTTGTCATCTTCATTCTCAAAACCCTCCTCAACTCTTCCCTGTTGAACTTCTTTCTCTTGTGTTATGTAGTAATCATCTCCATATGCAGATTGTGAAATAAATTGTTCAACAGTAGGTTGTACATCAATTTCATTTGGAGGAAGGAGTTTAGCTAATTTCAAAAATACTTCTGTCAAAGCCTCTTTCACAAATGCTTTAAACTCTTTAACCTCTTGCGCAAAAGTCTTCTGTGTTTCAGACCTTTTTTCGTAAAATTCATCAGTAAAATCCAACTTAGATTTAGCATTTGGCTGTATATTCCACTCCATTTTAAATTTCAAATCACAGCCGTCTCTCTAGCTGCGCTTGAGAGAACAAGAAGAGAGAGAAAAGTAACAGATTCCACTTTCACTTTCCAGCACTTTCCCTAACAATGAAAACAGTGAAAGCTAAACGCCATCTTAAAACATTGTTGATTGAAGACGTTAGAAATGTATAACCAAGAAAAAAAAACAATAAAAATACTTGCAAACCATTTGGACTCCTGTAGTCATTCAGCCTGCTTATAATCTCTTCAGTGTTAAATCTTAAAAAAAAAGCAGAAGTGGTCGCGGCGTCTTTTTCTGCCTGAAGACAGAAGCGTCTCTGGATAGGAGCGTCCTCCGGAGCTATAGGGAGCTCACTCTTAATCCCTGAAAGCTTCTTTTCCAGGGATTTAAGAAGGCTCAACCTTACTCCCGATGCTCTTCACCTCTCCTTTGCCCGGAGAGGGGATCTTTCACCGCGAAAAGACAGCTGATGTGCGCTGTTTTTCGCGGCTTTACACATCCAGATGACGGAGTCTCACAAAGGAGACCCTGCGGCGCCAGCGGAGCCACTGGAAGTTCAATATTTTGGAGACTTTAATGGGAAAGATACTATTGTGGGCTGCAGCTTCCATGCCAGGTGGGTAGAAGACAGGTCTCCTGAGTGCCCAACCTTGGCAATTTTAAGACCTGTAGACTTCAACTCCCAGCTTGGCTGGCTGGGGAATTCTGGGAGTTGAAGTCCACAGGTCTTAAAAGTTGCCATGATTGGACACCCCTGTTACAGAAAGTCAGATGATCCAGCTCTTTGTCTGTTGAAAAATGGAACAAAAAGACCGACCTTTTTAAAAGAAGAAGCAAATTTAAAGGAAGCTGCAAATGAAGGTTCTGGAAGGCCCAGTCTAATGTTGTCCCCAACCGATCACAGACTATATTTCCAGAGAAATATATATCCTGATAAAAGAAAGCAGAGGATCTTTGCTTCAAAGAAAATAGCCATTTCTGTTGAATTAAGTGCATAAGTCCAGCCATTCCTCCCCCTGTATTACGCTAATCTAGGTCAGAGCTTTTCAACCAGTGGTACGGGTACCACCTGTGGTACATTGGCACCTGGCAGGTGGTACGCAACCCTCCTAGAAAAGAGGTAGCAGGGAAGGGGAATGAGCTGAACCGGTGGCAGCACCGCACAAGCCTGAGCAAGAGATGGCTGGAGCTGCAGGGCTGTCAGAGCTCAGTGGAAGAACCAGGATCAATGCCGCTTTCCAGCTAATTGGCGCTTTGGGGCTGTCAAGGCTCAGTGGAAGCGCCAGGATCAGCGCCAGTCTCCAGCTGGAGCTCGGCGCTGATCCTGGTGCTTCTGCTGAACCCTGAAGAAGCACCAATCAGCTGGAAAGCACCATTGATCCTGGCACTTCTGCTGAGCCCAGAAGTGCCGATCAGCTGGAATGTTGCAGCCTCTCCAGGGTCTTGTGATTTACATTCAGATGCTTGGCAACTGATTCATATTTATGACGGTCACAGTGTCCCAGGGTCATGTGAAGTGACCAAAACCTCCTGCAACCACCCAGCAGACGGGTGGGGGCGAATAAAAACCAAACACCCCCTCACGCCCCACTTGGTCATCAAGTTTTTGACACTTTGCTGGGCAACTGGTGATACTCGGATGTTGTCATATCCTAAAAGTGGTACAATGGGTGAAAAGGTTGAAAAGCCCTGATCTAGGTCAATAGTTTTAAAATTTCCCAAGCTGTTGAACTGTCTACAATTTAGTTTGTGTGTTTAAGACTTTGCTCCTAATTTTTATTTTAAAAACTGTAGAATTGAAATTTTCGGTATAGCCTGTGCTAAAGATCTGTAATATTCTGATGGATGAAAGTTTGTATCAGACCAGCGCCATCTTGTGGTGTGCTCAGAGCATTAAATTTATTTCTGCGTTTGTTTTTTTAAGTAAATAGCCATTTATCTCCTCCAATACTGAACATTTGCATTTTTAAATATTGTGTAAAACTGTGCAATATTTTGGATTGATTGCAGGGAGGAAAATTCTATATGAGGGTAGGAATGAAAATAAAGCAAGACAGATCCATTTGGAGATTCAAGAATAAAATGACAGCTGTTTGTTGAGCGTCCACTTAGAAAAATGTTTGCGTGTTTCAGACACATGGTTTAAGTATAAATCCATTTATTCACACAACCAGCAGAGGAATTAATCAAAAATCTAGACTGAGACAATTGTTACAATTAATTAACTTATAAGCATAATTCTGAAATAAACAAATAAAAATTAAAGGCCCCTAAAACTCTGCATATAATATAGTTCATTTAGCAATCATTCAAAGTTACAACTGCACTGAAAAAAAGTGACTTGTGACGGTTTTTCACACTTACGACCTTTGTGACGTCCCCATAACCATGTGATCAAAATTCAGATGCTTGGCAACTGACTCATACTTATGACCATTGGTGTTCCTTTCAAGGTCCTACGATCCCGTTTTGCGCCTGTCTGACAAGCCAAGTCAGTGGGAGAAGCCAAATTCACTTAGCGACTGTGTTACTAACTTATTAACTGTGGGGATTCACTTAACAACGGTGGCAAGAAAGGTCGTAAAAGGGAGCAAAACTCACTTAAGAAATGTCTCACTTAACGACAGAAATTTTGGGCTGAGTTGTCCTCGTAAGTCGAAGGACTACCTGTAATGTACTGGCACTTACCTCTGCAAGATTTCTCCAGGCGATGCTGGAATTCTGTCCATTTTATCTGCGGTTGAGAAAGCTTCTGAGCCAAGAAAATTTTTATCAGATCCAAAATGTATCCCCACAACACGCATCTGAAATAAGAACAAATTTTGCTTGTTAGAAAGATCTGAACAGGTGGCGATTCTTCTCACTCTGAAGCCACTTCCGTTCAAAGACAGAGGGAGGTAGAGTTGCCTCAAACAAAGAGATGGTCTCTCTATAAATTTAATACATAAATTAAATGATGAGTAAAAATAGAGGCTCTTCCCAATGGGATCACTCATGAAGTCCTGTTAGTTCTTCCAATATGTAAGCAGAGAATAAGGAAGATGACAACCTAGTAATGCAGGATCCATCATCCGGACAGGAGGGTGGGTGGGTGTTTGGAGTCCACAACAAACCGATAATATTTGAAAGCACCCAAAACAGACACCTCCCTAATTCACTGAACTATAAGACAGAGGAGGGCGTACAGCGCAATCAAACTTTCAAGATTCTGTTATGATTGAGTGATTATGTTACTACTATCAAGTTGTTTTCAACTCCTAGCTACCAAATCTACATTTTCTCCATGGCAATCTGTCCCTGTTTTTTGTTTGTTTGTTTTTAGGTCTTCCACCTAAAAATTGCCACTGTACCTGAATCCATCCCTTTCTGCTGGAAGTTTCTGCAATCTGTTTTTGTACCTTCAGGTTTATCCCTCCCCCCCCCATAGCAACATCAGGAAGCAGATGCCCCGGAAGCTTTAATCTGGCCTCATTAACGTAAGAGTGACTGGTAGCACTTTAAAAAGCAGCCACTTTAAAAGCACCGCACTCTGCTGCTTTTACTTGAAGAGAGCAAATAGCTGTTTCCTTTAACCTCGTGATTAAAAAAATGCCAAAAAAAAAAAAAACGGTGGGGAAAAATCTCAAGTGCATTTACAATTTGAGATGCATCTCAAGGTCACAATACACTGATTATTAAGGCATAAATCAGAAGATGGCAATTTCTGTTTAGATTTTCTTGAGAGTTTTCCAGCATTGTTTTTCTCCTATTTCCAACTAAGAATTGGTATCAGTGCTGATCATGTGACTCCATATATTTTCTGCTGCAGGACTTGCACCTCGAAGAAAGACTAAAGATAGCTATCCTAGGAGCTGTTATTTGACTTGTATAATGCAAAAGGGCTCACAATCACCCACTGCTTCTAATGAACGAGCCAAAGAGAGATAAACAAGGGCAAGTCTAGCATTAAAAGAATAGGAACAGCCAGGAACTAAGAACTGCTTACCTTCGTGTTTGTAAGTCATTTCTTGGCATCCGGAAAAATAAAAGCACACAAGGGCACACAGAGAGACGAAGAAAGAAAAATACAAGGTGAGAAATAGGAATTCCATATCGACGGAGCCGATGCTGATCACGCCCTGTTTATAATCACTATATTTTTTCCCCTAAAACAACAAAACCCTGGAGGACATCAGATGCAACCAATTCCATTAGGTTACTTTAGAGTTAGACACGTTGCCAGTGGTTTATGCCAGTTCAAGCCAAACCTCATAAGGTTTAAAGTTCTGCAAAGTGTTCTTAAAAAGTCCATAAAAATAATGTAAGCTACTTTTTGCAATGTCACCTAAGAAAAACCTGGTGCTTCTTCGCAGCTCCTTCATGCCCGCGGGGCACGGCTTCTGAGCTAAGGAAGAATAGAAAGTTTCTTCGAAGCATCCCATGAGGACTAACAGGCTGCCTAATGAGAGATAACATAGCAACAGTTACTTAGTGTTTTTGCAGAGGAAGCCATCATGGCTTCATCTAATCTCTCCCCTGGCACAGGCCCATTGTTTGGTTTAGGAAGTGTGAACCACAATCTGCGACAAATAAGGCACTAGAAAGGGTGACGGTCAATCTCAGAATCTCAGTTGTGTCCAAAAAGGATGTGGAGACAGGGAGTCTTGCAACCTTTCCTGCTGGCTTCCCCACTGATTTTCTGGGGAAGCCGGCAGAGAAGATTGCAAATAGCGATCCCGTGATACAGGGCCCTTGGCCACCAGATGTAAGCGCGAACAAGTTGCCAAAGCGCCCAGATTGTGATCATGTGCATGCAAGGATGATGGTGTCACTTTTTGGGACAGACATACGTGCTTTATGGGCTGTAAAACACACTTTCTGAAGCACTTGCATTCCTTTACTTTAGAATATAGGTACTCCTCGACATACGACCCCAGCTGAGCCCCAAATTTCTGTGGTTAAGTGAGACATTTGTTCAGTGAGTTTTGCCTCGTTTTACGACCTTTCTTCGCCACAGTTGTTAAGAGAATCCCTATAGTTCAGCGGTTCTCAACCTTTTCCGGGGCTCGACCCCAGCCCGCATCGCGCAAAAAAAAAAATGGCGGGCCCACACCGCGCATGCACAGCGCGACGGGGCGCATCGCGCATGCGCGGTGCGACAGCCCGCATTGCGATAGGGAAAAAAATGTCCGACCAAAAAAAAAATGGCCGACCAAAAAAAATATATGGCGGACTGCAGTGCTTGGCGACCCCCGTGAAATGGTCGTTCGACCCCAAATGGGGTCGCGACCCACAGGTTGAGAACCGCTGCTATAGCTGATAAGTTAGTAACCTGGTTGTTAAGTGAATTTGGCTTCCCCACTGACGTTGCTTGTCAGGTCAAAAGGGGATCGCATGACACCGGGACGCTGCAACCGTCGTAAGTACATGCCAGTTGCCAAGCATCTGAATTTTGATTACGACTGTGTGAATGCTGCAATGGGCGTTATTGTGAACTCCGTCACTTTTTTTCAGTGCCATTGTAACTTTAAACGGTCACTAAGCGTACCTAGCTGTACCTTCCTTTTCTAAGTTGGCAAATAACCTCTGGGATCCCTGTTTCAGCAGCTTTTGGTTGGGGATATTGTTTCTGGGGAGTGACGAGGGGACTGGTAACCACTCTCTGTGCATTAAACACAGGTCCCACAGTGGGCTCAAGGGGCTTTTTGTCCTTTTCTCCCATTAAAGGTTTCCTCAGGGTTTCTTTCCCTGAGGAAACTTTTCCTCTCTTTATTGGCCTTCGCCATTTTGGTGGGAAGGGGCTTCCCATGCAGGCCCAACTCCTTTGTGGGGGGCTTCCCGTGTGCTCAGGCCCAACTTTTTGTGCTTTTCTCCCCTTAAAGGTTCCCTGGGTTCCTTTCCCTGAGGGAACGTCTCCTCTCTTTGTGCGGCCTTCGCCATTTTTAGCCATGGAGGCTTCGGCCTAGTCTCCCAGCATACAGGGCCCCCACAGGGAAAAAAAGGCGGGAAACAAGGAACCTCCCCCTTCCTCTCCCAGCGACCAATCACAGCTCGGATTCCCTCCTGCGGTGGGCGGCTCCCTTCAGCCGATTGGAGGGTTTGCTGTCACTCACTGTCCACAAGCCCTTTAGGGCTCCAGCCAATCAATCAGAATAGAGCTGGAAGGGACCTTGGAGGTCTTCTAGTCCAGCCCCCTGCTCAAGCAGGAGACCCTATACCAGGGGTAGGCCATCTTGGCTCTTTTATGACTTGTGGACTTCAACTCCCAGAATTCCTGAGCCAGCCATGCTGAGGGGAAAGGGAGAGGTTTCCAAGCTGAGCCATGCTGGCTCAGGAATTCTGGGAGTTGAAGTCCACGAGTCATGAAGGGGCCATAGTTCCCCCATGCTGGCTCAGGAATTCTGGGAGTTGAAGTCCACGAGTCATAAAAGAGCCAAGATTGCCTACCCCTGACCTAGACCATTCCAAAAAAGTGATTGTCCAGTCTCTTCTTAAAAACCTCCAGTGACGGAGCACCCACAAGTTCTAGTGGCAAGCTGTTCCACTGGTTAATTGATCTCACTGTTAGGAAGTTTCTCCTTAATTCCAGGTTGCTTCTCTCCCTGATTTAGTTTCCGTCCATTGTTTCTTGTCCTGCCTTCTGGTGCTTTGGAGAATAAGTTGACCCCCCCGCTTTCAAATACTGGAAAACTGCTACCATATCACCCTTACATCCCTCTTTTCATTAAACTATACCCAAATCCTGCAAGCGTTCTTCATAGGTTTTAGTCTCCAGGCCTTTCATCATCCTAGTTGCTCTTCTCTGCACTTTTTTTCCCCCCAAAGTCTCAACATCTTTTTTGTACTGTGGTGACCAAAACTGGATGCAGTATTCCAGATGTGGCCTTACTAAGGCTTTATACTTGTAGACATTGGCTTTCTGGTCAATAGGACGAGGATCAGAGATCAGCACGTCTGTCTTTATTTGGAAAAAATTAACCAACAAACCTTCCTTCCCCCCATTAAATCAATCCAAATTCTTTCACTTTTTAAAACAAGAGGGAAAGTTTTGGAACAGGTGCAAAGGAGAGGATGCTTCCTTCCGATTTTTTTTTTCCCCTTCCCGGCCTTCTCTTCATTAAACCAGACAGACCCAATTCCAGCAGCCGTTCCTGATATGTTTTAGCCTCCAGTCCCCTGATCCTCTTTGTTGCCCTTCTCTGCCCTCTTTCTAGAACGGGGGTTCTCAACCTTGGCCACTTTAAGACTGGTGGACTTCAACTCCCAGAATTCCTCAGCCAGCTTTGCTGGCTGAGGAATTCTGGGAGTTGAAGTCCACCAGTCTTAAAGTGGCCAAAGTTGAGAACCCTCCCGTTTTAGAGCCTCAGCATCTTTTTTACATGGTTGGGACCATAACTGGCCGCAGGATTGTGCCAAGTGTGAACTCTTTAACCCTTCACGTGATTTCTTGCCCTTTGTTTTGGTTCACAAAGGCGGTGCAGCCTCGTAAAATGCAACTTTCGCGCTTTCCTATCTTATATCTATCCTATCCTATACCTTATATCTTATCCTATCTTTATATCTCATATCTATCCTTATATATTACATCTTCCCCCATCTAGCCGGGGAAGAGCAGGGGGGAAGCGGCGCAGGGGGACCCCAGACTCAGCCCGGCCAGCCGGAGGCCGCGGCTGCCAAACGAGCCGAGGGAGGGCAGATTGAGGCGGGGGGGGTCTTTGGGAAGAGGGGGGGCTGGAGGAGGAAGAGGAGGAGGAGGGGAGGGGGGACGGACCACCGCCCAGAGAGAGAGAGAGAAGGCTCTCCCCCCCCTCCCCCGGCTGCCAGACTCCGCCGTCTCCCCGCCCCGTCCCGCCCGGCGAGGGCAGTCCCGGCCGGGAGAAGGACGAGCTGCCCAGCCGCGGCTCCTCCCCGGGGCTCCCGCTCGCCTCCTTCCCGTCCACAGCAGGGCCGAGGGCAGGCGGAGAGCCTCCGAGCCTCGCCCGGCAGCCGGGAAGCAGCAGCAGGCAGGCAGGCAGACAAGGCAAGGAGGGTGGGCGGGGGTCGCTCTCCGCTGCCGGGGGGGGCAGGGCAGGGCAGGTCAGGGGGGGCCGCGCCTCCCCGGCTCCAGCGCAGCAGCCCCTCCCGCCGCCGCCGCCTCGGATGCGCGTCCCCGGAAGCTGGTGCGCGCGCCCGCGTCCTGGCGGGGGAAGGAGGGGGGCCAAGCAGGGCGGGGGTCCCGGGGCCGGCCAAGCAGGGCGAGGAGGGGCTTGGAGAGCTGTGATTTCCTGGCGGGAGGGAGGGAGGGAGGGGAGGCTCCCGGGGGGGCGCTAAAGGGAGGGAGGCTCCCGGGGGGGGCTAAAGGGAGGGGGCTCCCGGGGGGGACTAAAGGCTCCCGGGGGGGCTAAAGGGAGGGGGGCTCCCGGGGGGGCTAAAGGGAGGGGGGCTCCCGGGGGGGCGCTAAAGGGAGGGTGGCTCCCGGGGGGGCTAAAGGGAGGGGGGCTCCCGGGGGGGCTAAAGGGAGGGGGGCTCCAGGGGGGGCGCTAAAGGGAGGGGGGCTCCCGGGGGGGCTAAAGGGAGGGGGGCTCCCGGGGGGGCTAAAGGGAGGGGGCTCCCGGGGGGGCTAAAGGCTCCCGGGGGGGCTAAAGGGAGGGGGGCTCCCGGGGGGGCTAAAGGGAGGGGGCTCCCGGGGGGGCTAAAGGCTCCCGGGGGGGCTAAAGGGAGGGGGCTCCCGGGGGGGCTAAAGGGAGGGGGGCTCCCGGGGGGGCTAAAGGGAGGGGGGCTCCCGGGGGGGCTAAAGGGAGGGGGCTCCCGGGGGGGCTAAAGGGAGGGGGGCTCCCGGGGGGGCGCTAAAGGGAGGGGGGCTCCCGGGGGGGCTAAAGGGAGGGGGCTCCCGGGGGGGCTAAAGGGAGGGGGGCTCCCGGGGGGGCGCTAAAGGGAGGGGGGCTCCCGGGGGGGCTAAAGGGAGGGGGGCTCCCGGGGGGGCTAAAGGCTCCCGGGGGGGAGCTTGAAGCCCACTCCGCCCCCCCGGACCCCGGAAAGGCAGAGAATGCGCCCCCCACCCCGAGGAATAACCCCCCCTCTCTCTGGACGGCCGAGCTCAGCTGGGATCCGGCCGAGGCTTCCGGGCGCGGATGGCGACCCTCCTCCGGCTCTACCGCCAGGGGGCAACGGGGGGGGAAGGGGGGGAAGCGGGCGGAGGAAGCCCGAAGGAGGAGCGATTCCCGCAGCTTCCCCCGAGGGTTCTTGGCGGGGTTGTGGGTCTAACACGCGGGTGGTAGGTAGATCGTGGGTTTAGGTGTGGGTCGGGTGTGTGTTTCAGTTGGAGAGCGGGCAACTCCGATGTCATTTTGGCGGTGTGTGCCTTGTGCCCCCAGTAAAAAAAAAAAAAGGACAAGAAAGGTTATCTATCATATCATATCCTATCCTATCTTACCCTATCCTATCCTATATCTTATATCTTATCCTATCTTTATATCTTATATCTATCCTATCCTATCTTATATCTATCCTACCCTATCCTATCTTATACCATATCTTATCCTATCCTATATCTTATATCTTATATCTTATCCTATCCTATATCTTATATCTTATCCTATCTTTATATCTTATATCTATCCTATCCTTATATCTTATATATTATATCTATCCTATCCTATCTTATATCTTATCCTATCTTTATATCTTATATCTATCCTTATATCTTATATATTACATCTATCCTATCCTATATCTTATATCTATCCTATCCTTATATCTTATATCTTATATCTATCCTATCCTATCTTATATCTTATCCTATCCTATATCTTATATCTATCCTATCCTTATATCTTATATATTATATCTATCCTATCCTATCTTATATCTTATCCTATCTTTATCTTATATCTATCCTATCCTATCATATCTTATCCTATCTTTATATCTTATATCTATCCTTATATCTTATATATTACATCTATCCTATCCTATATCTTATATCTTATCCTATCTTTATATCTTGTATCTTATATCTATCCTATCCTTATATCTTATATCTATCCTATCCTATCTTATATCTTATCCTATCCTATATATTATATCTTATCCTATCTTTATATCTTATATCTATCCTATCCTTATATCTTATATATTATATCTATCCTATCCTATCTTATATCTTATCCTATCCTATATCTTATTTTATATCTTATATCTTATCCTATCTTATATCTTATATATTATCCTATCCTTATATCTTATATCTTGTATCTTATATCTATACTATCCTAGCCTCTTTCATCTTATATCTACCCTATCCTATCCTAGCCTATATCTTATCTTATATATTATCCTATCCTATCTTACATCTTTTATCTTATATCTATCCTATCCTTATATCTTATATCTTATCTTATATCTTACCCTGTTGTATCCTATCCTATCTCTTATATCTTATCTGAGCCCCCCCCCCCCAGATGGGCGCACTTCTGAATATTGGCGAGAAAAAAAAGATGTTAAAAAAGATGACCAGGCAGTTGGGCCGATCCCTCCAGCCGTGAGCAGCTGCTGATGCCTCTGCGGAGGGAGGGAGGGAGGGAGGGAGGGGGCACCCTGCTCCCCTTGGGAAGCAGAAGCTGAGTGGGGTTGGGGGGGCAGCTTGCTGGGCTGGAAAGCAGCCTGTCCCAAGGCAGCCGCCTTAAAAGGGCCCGCAGCAGTCGGGAGAGTTACGCACTCAAAGTAAACTTCCAGGACACATTTGGCCAAGCCAGCATGTTCTGCTGGAGTTTTCCTGGCCTCCTCTTTAGATATAGCAAGATGGGTGGCATATAAAAGAGAGAGGGAGGGAAGAAGGAAGAAGGGAGGGAGGGAGGGAGGGACAGAGGAAGGAAGTAAGAAGGGAGGAAAGGAGAGAGAGAAAGAAAGGAAAGAGGGAAGAAGGAAGGAGAGGGAGGGAGGGAGGGACAGGAAAGAAGGGAGGAAAGGAAAGGAGGGAGGGAAGGACAGGAAGGGAGGAAGGAAGGAGAGGGAGGGAGGGACAGGAAAGAAGGGAGGAAAGGAAAGGAGGGAGGGAGGGACAGAAAGGAAGAAAGAAGGAAGCAAAGGAGAGGAAGCAAAGGAAGGAAGGGGAGGGAGGGAGGGAAGGAAAGAAGGGGGAAAGGAGAGGAAGAAGAGGGAGGGAGGGACAGGAAGGAAGGAAGGAAGAAGGGAGGAAAGGAGAGAGGAAGGAAGGAAAGAGGGAGGGAAGAAGGAGAGGGAGGGAGGAGGGAGGGAAAGAAGGAAAGGAAACGAAAGGAGGCATTTCTGGGCCTGTTCTTTGAAGGATCTCTTGTAGCCAGACGTTGCATAGGTGACCCCTTCCCCCTCACTCTCTGGCTGGGCCCTTTCACCGCTTTTAAACCCTGGGTGGAACACTTCTCAATCCCTCCCAGGCCCCCTGGCACCCAGCCAGCAGGCCCAGGGACAAAAACATAGCAGAAGCTGAAGGCCACCACCCGAAAAATTGAAACACCCCCCCCCGCCAGGAGGAGTTTAAAAAAAACAACAACCCTGGTAACAACTTTTAGTGATGCTTGCTCCCCTTCCCTCCATTTGTGGTGACCCTTTGAGAGCTGTACGCAACGAAATTTCATTTTAATATATGCCGATTAGTGTACATTCAAACTGACAATAAAGTTCTTATTCTATTCTCTTCTGTCCTGTCCTGTCCTGTCCTGTCCTGTCCTGTCCTGTCCTGTCCTGTCCTATTCTATTCTATTCTATTCTATTCTATTCTATTCTATTCTATTCTATTCTATTCTATTCTATTCTATTCTATTCTATTCTATTCTATTCTATATTCCATTCTATATTCCATTCCATTCTATTCTATTCTACTCTACTCTACTCTACTCTACTCTACTCTACTCTACTCTACTCTACTCTACTCTACTCTACTCTACTCTATACTCTGCTCTGCTCTGCTCTACTCTACTCTACTCTATCCTATATTCCAATATCTATTCTATCCTATCCTATTCTATTCTACTCTATTCTATTCTATTTTACTCTACTCTATCCTATATTCCAATATCCATCATATCCTATCCTATCCTATTCTATCCTATCCTATCCTATTCTATTTTGTTTCCCTAATTACTAAGCTAAATATTTGTATATTTCTCAGGCGTGTCACCCAAGGAGAACTGTCACAAGCTGCTAAGCCCTCCCCAAAGGCTGGTGCAGCGGCCTGAGCAGATTGACACCGGAGTCAGCTGTCGGCTTTGCCCTCCTTATGACCCACGGGATTCTAGAACTCTCCTGTCCTTGTGATGGGGAGATGGTCAGCCTGGGAGTAAAACCGGGAATATCTCTCTTAACTAGCTTTTCTAGATATCACCATGGACGATCCAGACGCCGGTTTCAAAGAGCTCTTGGCCAGAGCAAAAGCTGGAGAACCAAAGTCGCAGACAGAGGTCATTTTGCATGCTTTGTTGCCTTTTTTAATTCATCATTTTAAGGAAATAATACAGAATAGAATAAGAATAAGAATAGAATAGAATAGATATTGGAGAATATTAGAATATAACAAATAGAATAGAATAGAATGGAGTGGAATGGAAGGGAAGGGAAGAGAAGAGAAGAGAAGAGAAGAGAAGAGAAGAGAAGAGAAGAGAAGAGAAGAGAAGAGAAGAGAAGAGAAGAGAAGAGAAGAGAAGAGAAGAGAAGAGAAGAGAAGAGAAGAGATATTGGAGAATATTAGAATAGAATAGAATAGAAATAGACTAGAATAGAATAGACTAGAATAGAATAGAATAGAATAGAATAGAATAGAATAGAATAGAATAGAATAGAATAGAATAGAATAGGGTGGAGTGGAGTGGAGTGGAATGGAATGGAATGGAATAGAAATAGAATAGAATAGAATAGAATAGAATAGAATAGAATAGAATAGAATAGAATAGAATAGGGTGGAGTGGAATAGAATAGAATAGAATAGAACAGAACAGAACAGAACAGAACAGAACAGAACAGAATAGGCTGGAGTGGAGTGGAGAGTGGAGTGGAATGGAATAGAATAGAATAGAATGGAATGGAATATAGAATGGAATATAGAATAGAATAGAATAGAATGGAATAGAATAGAACAGAACAGAACAGAACAGAACAGAACAGAACAGAACAGAACAGAACAGAACAGGCTGGAGTGGAGAGTGGAGTGGAGTGGAATGGAATGGAATAGAAAAGAATAGAATAGAAATAGAATAGAATAGAATAGGGTGGAGTGGAGTGGAGTGGAATGGAATGGAATAGAATACAATAGAATAGAATAGAATAGAATAGAATAGGTGGAATAGAATAGAATAGAATAGAATAGAATAGAATAGAATAGAATAGAATAGAATAGAATAGAATAGAATAGAAAATAGAATGGAATGGAATGGAATAGGAAGAATATAAGAATGGAATAGAATAGAAATTCTTTATTGGCCAAGTGTGATTGGACACACAAGAAATTTGTCTCCGGGGCTGAAGCTCTCGGCGTACATACAAACCACAAGGTGATCATCTAAAAAGTGACCCAAATCTCCCTGGATACGAAAAGGACAATCGCACGACAGATTTGTCAGTGTGCAAGCCACCACTTCCCTTCCCTTCCATTCCACTCCATTCTATTCTATTTTATTTATCTATTTATGCTGGTGCTGCCATGGGACCGTTGCTGGGCTGTCGGTCAGGGCGAGGGGGAGGCCTCAGGCCGGCCTGGTGAAGAGAGATTTCTGCTTTCCACAGGTGGGGAGGCGCTACTTGAAGCTGGCCGAAGAGCAGGACGAGGAGCTGAACAGCTGCAGTGCAGTGGAGTGGTTGATCCCGGCTGCCAAACAGGGGCAGAAGGAAGCCCTCAAAATGCTGCGAAGCTGTTTGGCGGAAGGAAAAGGTAGAAACACGCTTTCCCCGAAGGCAGCCGGTCCCCAACTCTATCATCATCCTCTCTATCTACATTAGTGGCCAAAATTGTGGAAACCTTTTGGGGAAAGTGTATTTTTGAGGTTTGATGGCTAATAACACTTTTTTTTTTGGAGTAGTACCATAAAATTATACGTCAATGGAAAGATAATTTAATCAAGAACGTCACGCAACAAAGTTTGTTCCATGATCTGTACTGCATTCTATGAAATGTTACAGCCAAAAAAACCAGAAAAAGGAAGCCCAGCTTGCTCAGGTTGATCTCAGGTGGTTTGCCTTCACCTGATTGTAGCCAATGAGCCAATCAGATCACAGTAGGATCCAGTTATTGATGTCCTGTATTGAAGCTGAGAGGAGGACCTTGGTCAGTGTGTTATCGTGATCGCTATCAAGTTGGCTGGGTTTTTTTTTGTGTGTTCTTTCATTGAGTGAGCTTGTAAAACGTAATAAAATTAAGTCATGGTGCAAAGAGTTGGCTGGTCGCCCAGAAAGCGATGTAAAATAGTATTTATTAAGTGAACAAAGCTGCAGGTATAAAGAAATGAGAAGGAAAAAAATGGGTGGAAACGTAGCCAAAGGTGGCCTTTCTACTATACACTTTTCCCAAAAGTTTTCCACAATTTTGGCCACTAATGTATCTATCTCCTATCATCCCTCCATCTCTGTATCTCTATCTGTCTGTCTGTCTGTCTCTATCTATCTATCATCTATCTACCTACCTACCTACCTATCTATCTATCTATCCATCCATCCATCCATCCATCCATCCATCATCTCTCTCTCTCTCTCTCTCTCTCTCTCTCTCTCTCTCTCTATCTCTCTGTCTACCTACCTACCTACCTGTCTGTCCGTCCGTCCGTCCGTCCGTCCGTCTGTCTGTCTAACTATATTTCCTATCATCCATCCATCTCTCTCTCTCTCTCCCTCCCTCCCCCCCCCTCTCTCTCTCTTTCCATCCATCCATCTAATTTTGGGACCATCCATCTCCTCTCACAGAGGGACTCTGTGTGGTCTACAAATAAAACATAAAAACGGTATATAAGATTTTAAAAGCCAAGGTTAAAAGTTAATTAAAAAGTGACAGGGGGGCTTTCAGGGTGCTAAGCAGCCCCACAGTGGCTTCTGTGTGAGCCGCAAGCAGGGAGCCACGTTTTAATCTCTTTCCAGAAGGCCAGGTGAGTGAGGGTCCGTCTTCTCTCCAATGGGGGGGGTGAGCATTCCACAGAGTGGGGGCAACACCAGAGAAGGCTCTCATCCGGGGCCTTGCCAGCGGGAATTCTTCAACTGGCTGGTTCCACAGCACCCCTGCCCTGCCTGACCGGGTAGAACAGGCCGATGTGATGGGGCAGGGGGGAAGATGGGTCTGACTGATCCCTATGCTGAGACCCCATCTTCCCCTCCCCTTTCTCCCCCCTACCTCCCCCGTCCATTTTAAATCCAACATCAGTCCCAGCTCTCTGTACCTCGGATGAAGGGAGTGCAGCTCACAGGAGTTTCAGCCTTTTAACACAACTGGAAGAAGGGCTATCAGACCCCCCCTTCTTATTATGAACAGAAAGATGCCGGGGGGGAAATGATGGAGCCACCTTAGCCACAGCAGATCCCTGCGCCCACCCACCCCCTTTGGGTACCACACAACCAAGTGCCTCCCCTCGTGTTCCTTGCCTCCCATCTCCTCTAGGGAGACACCGGCAGGCAGGTGTGAAGTTTCCATGCTAAAACAGTCCTAGCAGAAACAATGCTGGGGATGGGCAAAATGGCCTTCGCCGCCATCTTGTTGAGATTCACGGTTGAAAATCTCCTTCGGGAGTAGGAAGTGGGGAAAGTTCCCCAGAAGGTAAACAAGAGAGGGACTTCTGAGATTCTCGAAGGAACCTCGAACCAGCCCTTCTGCCCCTAGGTTTTGCAACTGGGGTGTGTGTGTGTGTGTGTGTGTGTGTGTGTGTCAAATCTAACGTTGGCCATTTCCCCCTCTCTTCCCGAGGCATCACTTTGGAAAACATGGCAGAGGTGAAGCAACTGTTGTCCGAGACTGATCTGGAAAGAGCGGTCAGAAAAGCAGCCTTGGTCATCTACTGGAAATTAAATCCAAAGAAGAAGAAGGAACTGGCTGTTTCAGAACTGTTAGAAAACGTCGGCGAAGTGGACAGCCAGGGTCTGTATCTTTTTCTCTCCTCACCCAAACAGCTTTCTTCCCTTTAATTCTTCTTTGGTTCCGTTTGTTGAGGGCTGAGAGATGCTGGCTTAGATGACCTCGGGGCCTGCAGATTAGTGGGGTTCCTGGCCCTGGGGAAGAAGGGGGGGAGGCTTCCTGGTGAGGGGTGCTATTCCCTTGTTTTAACCCTTTGTGTTCCGCTTCCCCTTCAAACTCTTCACGCCCGCCTATGTTTCCGAGAACAGGCCAGGGAGACCAGCGCCCGGGGCCGCTTCCAAAGACCGTCCAGAAGCAAAGAAGGATGCTGGAGAGACTGGTCAGCAGCGAAGGTAGGGTGGGCCGCCTGGGTGGGACGGACCTTCCCCTCTTTAGACCCGGCTGCCACCTTCTGCTCAGGAGGAGCCAAATTAATTCTAGCTTCTTTGGGACAAAGCTGGAGAGCCCCCTGGAATCAAGACGGAAAGGAATTGGGGTGGGCAGAACAGTGAGCCACGGAGAAATCACAGCTCCTAAAAAGATAGCTCTGTGTGTGTGTGTGTGTGTGTGTGTTAGTTATAAATGTTGCAGAAATGAAATTATATGATACGGTATGATATGGCTGGATATATGATAGGATAGGATGGGGTGGGGTGGAATGGAATAGAATTAGAATTAGAATTAGGAATTAGGAATTAGAATAGAATATAGAATGGAATGGAACGGAACGGAACAGAACAATAGAACAGAACAGGAATAGAATGGAATGGAACGGAACGGAATGGAACGGAAAGGAATAGAACGGAAAGGAATAGAATAGAATAGAATAGAATAGAATAGAATAGAATAGAATAGAATAGAATAGAATAGAATAGAATAGAATAGAATAGAATAGAAAAGAGAATGGAATGGAATGGAATGGAACGGAACGGAACGGAACGGAATGGAATGGAAAGGAATAGAACGGAAAGGAATAGAATAGAATAGAATAGAATAGAATAGAATAGAATAGAATAGAATAGAATAGAATAGAATAGAAAATGGAATGGAATGGAATGGAATGGAATGGAATGGAATGGAATGGAACGGAACGGAATGGAAAGGAATAGAACGGAAACGAATAGAAAGGAATAGAACGGAAACGAATAGAATAGAATAGAATAGAATAGAATAGAATAGAATAGAATAGAATAGAATAGAATAGAATAGAATAGAACAGAAAATGGAATGGAACGGAACGGAACGGAATGGAACGGAATGGAACGGAAAGGAATAGAATAGAATAGAATAGAATAGAATAGAATAGAATAGAATAGAATAGAATAGAATAGAATAGAATAGAATAGAATAGAATAGAATAGAATAGAATAGAATAGAATAGAAAATGGAATGGAACGGAACGGAACGGAACGGAATGGAAAGGAATAGAACAGAAAGGAATAGAATAGAAATAGAATAGAATGGAATGGAATGGAGTAGAATAGAGTAGAGTAAATAGAATAGAATAGAATAGAATAGAATAGAATAGAATAGAATAGAATAGAATAGAATAGAATAGAATAGAATAGAATAGAATAGAATAGAAAATGGAATGGAATGGAATGGAGTAGAATAGAATAGAATAGAATAGAATAGAATGGAATAGAATAGAATAGAATAGAATAGAATAGAATAGAATAGAATAGAATAGAATAGAATAGAATAGAATAGAAAATGGAATGGTGTAGAATAGAATAGAATAGAATAGAATAGAATAGAATAGAATAGAATAGAATAGAATAGAATAGAATAGAATAGAATAGAATAGAAAATGGAACGGAACGGAACGGAACGGAATGGAAAGGAATAGAACAGAAAGGAATAGAATAGAAATAGAATAGAATGGAATGGAATGGAGTAGAATAGAGTAGAGTAAATAGAATAGAATAGAATAGAATAGAAAAGAAAATGGAATGGAGTAGAATAGAATAGAATAGAATAGAATAGAATAGAATAGAATAGAATAGAATAGAATAGAATAGAATAGAATAGAAAATGGAATGGAATAGAGAATGGGCATGAAAATAGAATAGAATAGGATAGGACAGAACAGAATAGAACAAAATAGAAAATAGAATGGAATAGAATAGAATAGAATAGAATAGAATAGAATAGAATAGAATAGAATAGAATCGTATAGAATAGGGAATGGAATGGAATGGAAAAGAAAAGAGGAAAGGAAAGAAAAGAAAAGGAAAAGGAAAAGAAAAGAAAAGAAAAGAAAAGAAAAAAGAAATGGAGGAAGTTCTAAGAAAGCTCATGCAATGATTCCATGGCTGGTTTTTGGTGTTGTTGTTTTTTTGTGCCACCTTTTTGCTTGTTTTGGAGAAAAAGGCTAAGAAACCCCCTGCCCTCCAGTGACAGCTGCCTTGATTCTTTGGGGTGACAATTCTATGCATTTCAATTTTTTAGAAGCCAGAATCTCCCAGAGAACTGGTCAATCCTCCAGGGTCAGCGGAGAAAGGCCGGGGGATGCCTTAGGTCTGTGACGGGGAAGTGGGAAGAGGCGCTGAGCTGAGGGTTGCCCCCACAGGTGGAGTCGCCGTGTGTTTGGCAAACCACTTTGTGCCACTCTGGGTGGGAAACCCCCAGCCTCAGCAAATATATCAGCCACCGGGCGTCATTTTCAGCTGGGACAGGCACACAAAGTGTAGTGATAAGGCAAAAAATAAATCAACCTTTCCCACGCCTCCCTGTGTTAGCACTTTGTGGTGCCAAGCGAGAGTGGACCGGCGCCTTTCTTAACCAGGTGGATTCACTTTGTGCCTTCGGGCCTCTTGATCTTTACAACCAAAAACTGTGCATGCTTACCAACAAATGCACCTTTGCCAGAATAAACCATTGTGGTCTTCTTCTCTTGCAAACGAACGCCACCTGCTAAAATTCCGCCTCTCGAACGCTCTCAGCCAAGAATTATATGGCCTTGGACGACTTCGTTGAAATAACCAAGAAGTTCGCCAAGGGATTCATCCCGCCAAGTATGGTCCCTCAGGAGGACGACGATGACAATGAGCTGACGGGAAAGAGCCCTGAGGACCTCCCCCTACGACAGAAGGTGAATGGGGGGGGGCTTTGGTGCCAAATGTGCCCCCTCCAATTTGCTCGGGGAGGGGGGAGGAGGTGGAGAGCAGCCCCCAAAGGAGGAGAGCGCTGCAAGCGTGGACCAGGTGGGCCACAGAGTGCCTTCATCGGAGAGAGTCTCCAGAAGGCGCAGTTTCAGGTCCTAGGCGGTGGGGGCACTGGGTGGAGGCTGTGAGGATGCAAGGACCCAAGCCAAAGGGGAGGGGGTGTTCTCGAGGGGTCTGTGACGATTGGCACGGCCAACTCGCCACGGCCAACTCACCACAGGCAGTGGTGGGATTCAGTCAGTTTGCACCAGCTCGGCAGAACCAATTAGCTAATTTTTTGTTGCCCAGGCCCAGAATGGATTTCTGGAAGTGGAATCCACATGGAGAACTGGTTGTTCACCTATTTGAATCCTACCACTGACCACGGTCGACGCGCTGCAGGACAACTTACCAGATGGTGGAACGATAGGATAGAATAGAATAGAATAGAATAGAATAGAATAGAATAGAATAGAATAGAATAGAATAGAATAGAATAGAATAGAATAGAATAGAAATGGAATAGAAATGGAATGGAATGGAATAGAATAGAATAGAATAGAATAGAATAGAATAGAATAGAATAGAATAGAATAGAATAGAATAGAATAGAATAGAAATGGAATGGAATGGAATAGAATAGAATAGAATAGAATAGAATAGAATAGGAATGGAATGGAATAGAATAGAATAGAATAGAATAGAATAGAATAGAATAGAATAGAATAGAATAGAATAGAATAGGAATGAAATAGAATAGAATAGAATACAATACAATACAATACAATACAATACAATACAATAGAATATAGAATGGGAATAGGATAGAATAGAATAGAATAGAATAGAATAGAATAGAATAGAATAGAATAGGAATGAAATAGAATAGGAATGAAATAGAATAGGAATGAAATAGAATAGGAATGAAATAGAATAGAATAGAAATAGAACAGAACAGTATAGAATAGAATAGAATAGAATAGAATAGAATATAGAATGGGAATGAAATAGAACAGAACAGAATAGAATAGAACAATGAGAAATAGAATAGAACAGAACAGAATTGAATAGAATAGAATAGAAATGAAATAGAATAGGAATGAAATAGAATAGAATAGAAATAGAATAGAACAGAACAGAACAGTATAGAATAGAATAGAATAGAATATAGAATGGGAATGAAATAGAACAGAACAGAATAGAATAGAACAATGAGAAATAGAATAGAATAGAAATAGAATAGAATAGAATAGAATAGAATAGAATAGAATAGAATAGAATAGAATAGAATAGAATAGAATAGAATAGAATAGAATAGAATAATTAAAGAACAGGTGGAAAAAGAGGGACAAGTGAAACGTGAACAACAAAAATTTGAAAAAATATATTTATTTTAAATACTTGAATTGTTAAATTGTCCCACAGTGAGTTGGCCGTGGACAGTTGTCCCATTCCGCTTCTCGAGACTTCCTGCCCTCCTCCCCATCCTTATTTGTGGGGGGGGGGAGGAAGAGAACAACTTGCTTAGTTGAAGTTCAGCCCATTGGTCACTGAGTTGGGGTTCAGCGTGGTCTTCAGCCCCTGGGCAGCCCCCAGAGATCTATGTACCAGTTCAGACACACTTCCAACCTTGACTGGGCATCCGATTAGAGTGGGTGGGCCTTGGGTGCAGTCCCTTGGCAGGTCGACCCAGCTGGGCTCTTTCTGACCTCCTGTGGCTGGCCACTGGAGTAAACAGGTGCAGCTGGGCCCCTCTGTCCACTTTAAGGATACCTTTGCAGCCACTTCCAGCACGTTATGTGTCTGAAGGGACAAAACAGGGCCTTGACAGGTGTTGTTTAGAAACTTGGTTTGTTTCCTATCCTAGTCAGCCCACCAGTTTCATCCAAAAGGGCCCTGTCACGACAGCTGGGGGGTTGATTTGGTCATCTCTGCTGTTTGGGATGACCTGCGCACGGCCTCTCTTTCCAGATCATCAAGTATCCCCTTCACGCCATCATGGAGATCAAAGAGCACATGATAGAGGTGGGCTCCAAAGCCGGCATACATTGGCTGTCCACCATCGTTCCCACCCACCAGATCAACGCCCTGCTCTTCTTCTTCATCCTCAGCAACCTGACCATTGACTTCTTTGCCTTCTTCATCCCCCTGGTGGTGTTCTACCTGTCTTTCCTCTCCATGGTGATTTGCACCCTGAAAGTCTTCCAGGATAGCAAAGCGTGGGAGAACTTCCGCACCCTCACCAACCTGCTCCTCCGTTTTGAGCCGGACCTGGATGTCGAAGAGGCGGAGGCGAATTTCGGCTGGAATCACCTGGAGCCCTATTTCCACTTCCTGCTCTCAGTCCTCTTCGTCATCTTCTCCTTCCCGATAGCCAGCAAGGAATGGATGCCCTGCTCCGAGCTGGCCACCATTTCCGGTTTCTTCATGGTGACAAGTTATATGAGCTTGGGCACCAGCGTGGAGCTCTACACACGAAGGGCCATGATGACCGAGGTGACTGCGGGGGCCCTCTGCCTACTGCAGGGGGCCCCCGACCACTGGGGTTACGTGAAGCTTCTGGGTAAAACATTTTACAGTCTGCCCCTCGGCAGCCTTCTGGTGTTGAACCTCAGCGTCCCTTGCCTCTTGTACCTGTACCTGTTTTACCTTTTCTATTGCATGGCCCGGATGAAGAATTTTAAGGGCGTCTATTGCTACTTGATTCCTTACTTGGTCTGCTTCATGTGGTATGAACTCTTCATTGTGATTCTTCGTGAATCCACCGGCCTTGGTCTCCTTCGGGCATCAGTGGGCTACTTTTTATTCCTGTTTGCACTTCCGGTGTTGATGCTGGGCGTTGTGCTGATGTGTCTTTTCCACTTCCTACGATGGCTGGTCACGTTGGAGCTGACCAAAATTGTGGTCACCCTTCTCCTCTGCGGCGTTCCTTTGCTCTTCCACTTCTGCACACGGGCCCGAGTCTCTGCCGTCGAAATGGTGAAGTCCCTTACCAAGAGTTCAATTGTGAAGCTTATTCTGGTGTGGCTGTCTGCCATTGTGCTCTTCTGCTGGTTTTACGTCTATCGCTCGGAGGGGATGAAGGTGTACAACTCGACGTTGACGTGGAATCAGTACGGGTTTGTCTGTGGGCCCCGGGCTTGGAAGGAAACCAACATGGCGCGAACTCAGATTTTATGCAGTCATCTGGAAGGCCACCGGGTGACCTGGACAGGGCGATTCAAGTACGTCCGAGTGACCAGCATTGAGAATAGCGCTGAGTCCGCCATAAATATGCTTCCCTTTTTTCTCGGGGACTGGCTGAGATGCTTGTACGGAGAGACGTATCCCGACTGTGACCCCAGAAACACCACCCTGGAGGAGGAGGAACTGTGCCGGCTGAAGTACTTGAGCAAGCACAACTGTCACATCAAGAGGTTTGACCGGTATAAATTTGAAATAACGGTAGGCATGCCCCTGAGTGGGGGGAACGGCAGCCGGACCCCGGAGGACGACGACATAACCAAGGACATCGTGCTGAAGGCCAGCAATGAATTCAAGTACGTGCTGCTGAATCTGAGACAGGGCAGCCTGGTGGAGTTTAGCACCATCCTGGAGGGCCGTCTGGGGAGCAAGTGGCCGGTCTTTGAGCTGAAGGCCCTCTCCTGCCTCAACTGCCCTTCAAAGCTCTCCCCGGCAGGCCGGCACGTCAAAGTGGAACACGACTGGCGGAACACCGTTCAGACAGCACTCAGATTCGTCTTCAATTTTTTGTTCTCCCCTTTTCTGCACATTGCCTAATAAGCTCTGGGTGTAACCCTCACTCCGACACGCTCTTTTGGCTGTCACAATCTGATTTAATGGCCTTTAGCACGGTACGTCATGCGGCCCTAATCTTTTTCTGTGTTGCACGATTATGTTTAGAAAAACGCCCAGCTGTGTGTTGAAAAGGTTTTCTAAAGAACTAACCTATCAAAGCAGAGATGCCAAAAAAATAAAACCACAACTTTGCCTTCTATGTATACTCAGCAGTTAGCATGAACTTTATTCCAAATTCTCAGCTGTAACAATCACAATACGGTCAAAACCGAGGGTGCGTGATGATGATGACGACGCCTGGGCACACATGCTCCCATTTACGACTTGGACCAGGCGCCATGAGACAACCGCGTTGATGTGGACACAAGGACTGCAGAGAACCGTACTCTAGGGCAGGGGTCTTCAAACTTGGCCCTTTTATGACTTGTGGACTTCACCTCCCAGAATTCCTCAGCCAGCGCTGCTGGCTGAGGAATTCTGGGAGTTGAAGTCCACAAGTCATAAAAGGGCCACGTTTGAAGACCCCTGCTCTAGGAATAAATTCTCTGCCGGTAATTAAATTCTGCAAACAGACTTCAGCTCATTCAGCGGTACGACTGGTTGGTTTTTCTGAGGGAGGGGGGCCTCATTTCAGCCCCCAATTTTTTCCCTCCCGAAGGAAGGAGGAAAGGAAATGGTTTAAGCGATAAGCATGATTGCTTAACTCTGGCAATGGGACTGAGCATCCGGAGATGAATCTGTCCTTCTGATCACAAGCATAAAATACGGATTAAAAAATATGACACATTTTGCCGGGCTTTTTTTATATACCCACTTTCCTCATATGCACGTAGTATGTTAACATACACAATGCGGCATCACGTTTGGAATAGCCACTGAAGATTTTGTAGCACGCCTCCCCATACTTTGGGGGGTCGAGTAAATTGTCCTCCGTTCTGGGTTAACGGGTCCTTCTCGCTCTCCTGAGTCTTTTATTAGCCTACTTCAGGGGTAGGCAACCTTGGCTCTTTTATGACTGGTGGACTTCAACTCCCAGAATTCCTGAGCCAGCCATGCTGAGGGGAAAGGGAGCCATGCTGGCTCAGGAATTCTGGGAGTTGAAGTCCACCAGTCATAAAAGAGCCAAGGTTGCCTACCCCTGGCCTAGTTTAAATAGAGAGAGCTTTGCCCAACTATTCACCATGATTCAATTATTCACCAAAGTAAGGTTCGACATTTAGGCAAGAAAAACGAAATGTACAGGTGTAGTATAGGGGGTACCTTGCTCAATAGTAGTAACTGTGAGAGGGATCTCAGAGTCCCAGTGGACAATCCCTTAAATAGCCAGCCATGTGCTGCAGCTGCCAAAAAAGCCAACACAGTGCTGGGCTGCATTAACAGAGAGAATCAAGATCACGTGAAGTGTTAATACCACTTTACAACCCCTTGGTAAGGCCACACTTGGAATACAGCATCCAGTTTTGGTCACCATGATGTAAAAAAGATGTTGAGACTCCAGAAAGAGTCCAGAGAAGAGCAACAAAGAGGATCAGGGGACTGGAGGCTAAAACATATAAGGAACGGTTGCTGGAATTGGGTATGTCTGGTTTACTGAAGAGAAGGACGAGGGGGGACAGGATAGCAGTCTTCCAATATCTTAGGGGTTGCCCCAAAGAAGAGGGAGTCAAGCTATTCTCCAAAGCACCTGAAGGCAGGACAAGGAGCAACAGGTGGAAATTAAATAAGGAGAGAAGCAACCTAGAACTGAGGAGAAACTTCCTGACAGTTAGAACAATTAACCAGTGGAACAACCTGCCTCCAGAAGCGGTGAATGCTCCAACACTGGAGGTTTTTAAGAAGAGACTGGACAGCCATTTGTCTGAAATGGGATAGGGTTTCCTGCCTGAGCAGGGGGTTGGACTAGATGACCTCCCAGGTGCCTTCCAACTTTATTACTATCATTATTCCTAATTATTAGGGTTTCTCTGAGATTGGGAGGACAGCAAATCCAAGAAATTTGCAGAAGGCCACCGACATCCCAAGCCAACTCTCTGGCTCTTTGAACTGAGAATACCAATTATATTTTAAGAGTTTCCCTGTTTTAAGTTTTTTTTTTTCTCAAGGCCAGCTGGGGCGACGGGATGAAGCCAGGTGCCATATCTTTACCCCAGCATCATGTTGGGCTTATGACATCTGATCACAAGCGCCATGTTGAACAACCTTGCTTTGGATGGAATGGCTTTCCAGCCACCCTGCGAACACCCAAGAGTCTTTCAGAAACGGGAATAAAATGATTAGTAATGAAACAGACGCCAGCCACCCGGTCATAAGGAGAATTTATTCTGAGATGACTGTGTGGCGGTTGCAATGAATTAAAATATAGAATGGTCACCAAAGGACTGGGTGGTGGGTCACGGAATAATCCATCCATCTCAATACATCTTATTGCTGCAGACCTTCACTGGGGAGTAAGCTCCATTGATCTGCAGGGTGCTTACTTCCCAATAAAGGCCTTTCTCTTGTCAGTCAAGTAGCTGTATCGGTCACGTGTCCAAAGCCGTGTCTCTCCAGAGGAATCCTAATCCACTTCCGTGTTCATTTTGTCTTGAAAGATGTATAGATTGTTTGTGGCCGCAATAGCAATGATGTTTTCCGTGGGATGCCAGGCTGTGTGCAAAATCTTTTTGGTGAAGTCCAGGCTGTCGGCGCAGATATCGTCTTTCCGCCTCTTGCCCCCGGCGCACACACGGCGAGGCTTCAGGATCGCCCGGGGTTTGCTGTTCTCGCGGGAGGCCTCCAGAGTCACGTCGCGCTTCGTGTTTCGGTCAAACATTCGGAAAAAGTTGTTGTAGGCCCCGGTCATGATGACACTGCAGAAGAAAGAAGAGCCGTGAGATTAGTAGCCGGCCAGGAAGGAGGGGAAATTCCCCACACCCCCATGTGGGAGGGCTGCCAACATGCTTGCATTAACGCAGTGGTTCTCAACCTGTGGGTCGCGACCCCTTTGGGGGTCGAATGACCCTTTCACAGGGGTCGCCTAAGACCATGGGAAAACACATATTTCCGATGGTCTTAGGAGCCGAGATACCGCTCCTCTATCCGTCTCCGCACGGCTTCGAGCTGGGGGCCGTTGCAGCGCCGGATTCGTTTCCGTCAGGCATCTCCTAAGGGAGGCTGCGCTGCTTCGTGGCCCTTTCAGCGCAGGAGACTGAACTAAGCTCTGCCGGTGCTGTCACCCTCTTGGCTCTCTCTCTCTCTCCCTCTCCCCCCCCCGGGGCGCTTCTCCAACCAGGCTGGGCGGAGTGGCCTTCCTGCCCCCCCTCCCCGGCCAGCTAGAGCCAGGCAGGCCAGCGACCTTCGGAAGTGAGGCGAGGACAGGTGAGGTGCGCTGAGCCCCGGGCGCAGTGGGTGAGTGGGCAGCGTCGGTGCGCGCTTGGAGAGCCCTTAGGGTTGGGGGTCACCACAACATGAACTGTATTAAAGGGTCGTGGCATTAGGAAGCTTGAGAACCACTGCATTAACGCTTTGATTGGCGACATCTGCAGGTGGAAAATGCTGACTCTACAAGGTCATAATAAAGAGAGAGGACTGTCGCATTAAGTTGTCCTCCTGCACACAACCTTGGGTTGCAACTATGAAAGGAGGGGGATGAAGTCCCCTCCCCAGAATGAACATGGAAGCTGCACTTTGCTGGCCTGGTTGTGCAGTGCCCCTTTCTCCGAGGACCGAGCCCCCATGCAGCACAGAAAGCAGGCTTTGATGCCACAACTATCCCTGGGAACTGAGGCCCACTTTGAAGGGTGAGATAGTCAAGGACAGGTTGAGGGGTCCCACTGCTTGAAGGTTGGGACATGGCAGGCGATTTGTTGCCTCCGTCTCATCGCCAGCCCCAGGAAAGTTAGTTTCAGGCCAGCTTTTCTTCTTTCAATGGAGCATTTTCTTTCTTTCTTTCTTTCTTTCTTTCTTTCTTTCTTTCTTTCTTTCTTTCTTTCTTTCTTTCTTTCTTTCTTTCTTTCTTTCTTCTTTCTTTCTTCTCTCTCTCTCTCTCTCTCTCTCTCTCTCTCTCTCTCTCTCTCTCTCTCTCTCTCTCTCTCTCTCTCTCTCTCTCTCTCTTCTTCCAAGTCCTTTTATTTTGCTGTGGAGGTAACCTTGCACGTGTTCTTGGAGGGACTGTCAATGACTCATCTGCCACTTGGCCTCTGTCCTTTAGTCAGCCGGTAACTCAGGTCCAGCAGCTTTTCAAAGGTGGCCAGTAGGAACCAAGCAAAGACTCTTCCTCGTTGGGCCAAAGAACAGCTGGCAAGTGGCAGATGAGTGATTGACAGTCCCTCCAAGATGTTAAATGTGCCATCTATACAGGCATTACAGAGCCATGGTGGCACACAGCGGTTAGAATGCGGTATTGCAGGCTGACTCTGTCCACTGCCAACAGTTCAGTTCGATCCTGACCAGTTCAAGGTTGACTCAGCCTTCCATCCTCTCAAGGTCCGTCAAATGAGGACCCAGATTGTTGGGGGGGGCAACAGGCTGACACTGTAAGCCGCTTAGAGAGGGCTGTAAAACACTGAAGCAATATATAAGTCTAAGTGCTATCGCTATTACCTGTCGGACCCATTCCATGCACATTCAAATTTGTCAAAGATGCAGTCGTTTTCGTAGAGAGAACACAACTTGCTTCTAAGGTAATCATGAACCTGTTGGGTGCAGAAAAGAAGAAGGCCGTTATCCGAGGTCAAGACTATTTATCTGTAGCCCTTACAGCCACGGTTCCCAACATGTCAGTCCAAATTCCATCGCAATATCTTCGCTTGCGTGTACAGACAATGTTGAGCAGGGATTGTGTGTTTTGTTTTGTTTTTTTTAAAAAAAATATTGTTCTTATTTACTTCAATTGATGGGCCACCTAATTCCAGTGGACTCTGTTCTAAGATAAGTTCTGTTCTAAGGATAAATCATCAATGACCCTTAATTGCTCATCGATTTCTGATTGGGTACCTGTGTTTCTAATTATCAAACACCGCCTTCTGAAATCTTGTTTTAGGGGTTAATTCAAGATCATGTTCATTAGTTCAGCTAAGCACTTACTGTACTTTGCTGGGTGTTCCAACCACTTTGCATTCACACACATGCCCCTGATTACTGAGAAGGACAAATTATATGCCATACGGCATCTCTGGAACCCACTTATCAACTGAGGCTCAGGAGCCCCAATGCCAGACATGGTCCCCGCTGGTCAGGCCAATGACTGGTCCGACATGTCATGGTTCCGACAGATGAAACTCTTCAAAGAACACAAAAGAATTTGTGTTGCTATTTGTTAAGCGAGCTTTGTCCCATTTTACGACTTTCCTTGCAACATTTGTTAAGTGAATCAGCGCGGCTGTTGAGTTAGTAACATGGTCTTCCCTTGCTTCAGTCAGGCCAAGAGGGCCTCCGGGGTGGGTGGGCTTGGTGAAAAAGAGCGGCCCACACCCCAGCCCCTCTGGGACCGAATATTCCTTGTGTGGACAGACCTCTTTGGCACAATGACGGAGTAACACAGAGCCAGTCACATCACTTGCGTGGTGGGGTACATAAAAAGACGGAGAAATACCTGATATATTTCTATAGGCTTTGTTTCCATATTCAGATCCCAAACTTTGACAGTGAGGTAATCCCTCGCTAGCAAGTAGCGCCCACTGTGGCTGAATTTTACATCGGACACCGAAGAAATAATTTCTGAGAAAAAGGAACGGCTGCCAGGATCTTCCGGTTCTTCAAAAACTGGGGAAGGAATGAAAGAAGGGCAGGAAGGGAGGGAGGGAGGGAGGGGGAGAAGAGAAGGAGGGAGGGAAAGAGAAGGATGGAGAGAAGGAAAAGGGATGGGAGGAAGGAAGAAGGAAAGGGAGGGAGGGAGGGAAGGAGGAAGGGAGGGAAGGAAGGAAAGAAAAGAATTCAGGATAAGTTTGTCACATTTCTACACAGCTGCTTCTTGTACGACATTTAACGACATTTGTGAAATATCTTTTGTGAAATATCTGCAACTTTCGCCTCAAGTGCATCCTTTCCGGGTCTTGTGGCGTGGAGTCCGTCTCTTGCCAAAAGTCCCTCAGCTCAAAATTTGCTCAAGAGCTGCCCCTGCAAGCATCATTTTCTGTTCAAACAAAGCTAAACCTAGTTGGACGTGCAATAGTGAAAAATCTCGGTAGCTCGGGCGTAGGATGAAGCTGAAAGCTCGATCTCCGAGCTAGCGGGTTGGTTTCCGAGCGTTTCATTACCAGGCTGGGTAACATCTTCACCTAAACACGGCTGAAGATGTTACCCAGCCTGGTAATGAAACGTTTGGAAACCAACCCGCCAGCTCGGAGAATGAACCTCATCCAGACATCTCTGACGCTCGTAATAATTACAAGTCTGCCCGCCCCCGTCTTGCAGCTGAGATGGTGCCGAAGCCCCGGTACCCTCATCCTTCTCAAGTCAACCCAAGGACCCTTTGGATGCCCCCCCCAACAAAAAGTCTCGCCGCGCACTGCTGCCTCACTGAAAGCTCGGGGGGAAGCGGGCTGCGTAACCTACGCTTGAAATGCTTGTCACAGAGCGCTGAGGCCCGCATGTCACACAGCCGTAGGGACCCCTTGCTGCTGCTGTAGACAAAGAGGTTGCAGTGATGGGGGTGGAACTCAGAGGCAGTGATGACTTCGGTCAAGTCCTCCATGTTGTCGGGTTTGATGTCCACAATGTCTGCATGGGAAGGCGGGTTAAGGAAAATCACTGTTGGGCGCTAGCAACCAGAATGTCTCGTGAACAAGCTGGAGCTTTATTGCTAGGTAGCTGTACTACAAGAGTCTTGCCAGACTGGCTGCATCCTCTCGGGAATGGTCGGATAAGGGTCGTTTTGGGATTCTGTAGCGATCGCTGCTCTCTGCAGCGCAAGGACTCCAAGCTCAGCCCTCTCTTAACACCTTCCCTCCAGTCCAACTGGCTATTCCACCACAATCGTAGACTTTCATTGTCTAGAGCAGAGGTGGGGAACGCTGGCCCCTTTGATGACTTGTGGACTTCAACTCCCAGAAATGCTGAGCCAACATGGCTGCCTCAGGAATTCTGGGAGTTGAAGTCCACAAATCATAAAAGGGCCATCATTCCCCACCCCTGCTGGCTCAGGAATTCTGGGAGTTGAAGTCCACAAGTTATAAAAGGGCCATCGTTCCCCACCCCTGCTGGCTCAGGAATTCTGGGAGTTGAAGTCCACAAGTTATAAAAGGACTATTGTTCTCCACCCCTGCTGCTCAGGAATTCTGGGAGTTGAAGTCCACAAGTCATCAAAAGGCCCTTGTTCCACACCCCTGGTCTACAGCCAATAATTTTTCTAACAATATTTTCGTATGTGGGTCACGGAGGGGAGAGTAATGGGCACGTTCCTTTCTCTTAGTGTAGTTCATTTTCTACGCAAGAGGGAATCAGGTGTTCCAGGGAAAGGGATAGCCTCTGTGAGAGACAGAGGGATCTGAAAGGGCAGCAGACAAGGCAGCTGAACAAGGAAAGGCCTTGTTGTTGTAAACTCGGTGTGCGCGAGAAAAAAGAGATAGCAGTTTTTAGGGGGGGGAGTAGGACTCTTTATGTGTATAATGGAGAAATGAAGAATGCTTGCACGGGACACCGGCATTTGTTTTGCTTCTCAGATGCATGACATCTATGGCCGATCCCACCTTTTCACAGGATCAGAGTAAGCCATCCCAAGGATACTAAAGCTCCGGTCGGTAATGGCCAAATGCCAAAGGTTAATCCTGAGATCGTCGGCAGACATGTAAGTCTCACAATCGCTGTTCACCGAAATGGAGTTGACGTGGTAGGTGTGGCCATTTGCAAAAACTTTCCTGGGGCTGACTTCCACCATCAAGTCAGTGGGCTTCAGCACAGGCACCTGCGCAAATAAATACACTCATGCATTAACTTCAAAAGTGTAGGTTTCTCCTCTGAGGGGCCTCAGAAGGTGGCATGCCATACAGGTGGTCCTCGACTTACAACAAGTTCATTTGGTGACCGTCCAAAGTTACAACGGCACTGGAAAAAGCTGACTTATGGCCATTTTCGACCTTACGACCATGACAGCATCCCCAGGGTCACGTGATCCAAATCTAGACACCTGTCAACTGACTCATGTTTGTGACGGTTGCAGTGTCCCCCCCCCTCCGGGGTCACGTGATTCCATTTTGCGACCGTCTGACATGCAGAGTCCATGGGGGGGGAGCCAGATTCACTAAACAACCGGGTTGTTACTTGAACAACTGCAGTGATTTCCTTAACAAAGGTGGCAAGAAAAGTCGTCAAATGGGACAAAACCCGGTTAACAAATGTCTCACTTAGCAACACAAATTCTGGGCTCAGCGGTGGTCGTAAGTTGAGGACTACCGGCACAACGTTTTTGCAAAAAAAAAAACACCACCCGATATCTGAAAAACAAACATGTAGTCTAGCTTGACAACACACAGCACTAGACATTTTAAAAGATAAATCCCATGCCTGATCACGTGGATTTTTATAATGCCAGTATTGTTTTCTTTTACGTTTTTCCCCACTGAGCATGACACCCTCGTGATGAATTCTTTCAGTGGCCAGGTGGAATTATGCCAGCGAATTGTGAACTTCTCAGCAGTGGTGGGATTCAGATATGGGAACAACTGGTTCTCTGTGTGGATGCCACTTCCGGGAGTCCATTCTGGGCCTGGGCAACAAAAAATTAGCTACCGGTTCTGCCGAACTGGTGTAAACTGGCTGAATCCCACCACAGGAAGGAAGGGAGGGAGGGAGGGAGGGAGGGAGGGAGGAAGGAAGGAAGGAAGGAAGGAAGGAAGGAAGGTCATAGGTCTTCTCCAGGTTTCTTTGTGGGAGAAACAAATAGCTTTAAACAGTGGTGGGATTCAAATATGTGAACAACCGGTTCTCTGCATGGATGCCACTTCCGGGAGTCCATTCTGGGCCTGGGCAACAAAAAATTAGCTACCGGTTCTGCCGAACTGGTGTAAACTGGCTGAATCCCACCACAGGAAGGAAGGGAGGGAGGGAGGGAGGGAGGGAGGGAGGGAGGGAGGGAGGAAGGAAGGAAGGAAGGAAGGAAGGTCATAGGTCTTCTCCAGGTTTCTTTGTGGGAGAAACAAATAGCTTTAAACAGTGGTGGGATTCAAATATGTGAATAACCGGTTCTCTGCATGGATGCCACTTCCGGAAGTCCATTCTGGGCCTGGGCCACAAAAAATTAGCTACCGGTTCTGCCGAAGTGGTGCGAACCGGCTGAATCCCACCACTGGTTCTCTTGCTTCATAACAGGTAGTAGCCAAGGACTACATGTCCCAGGAGACATTGCAGGAAGAGGGTAAACCGAGAGGGAAAATGGACAAAGAGACCAGCTGGGCACCTGGGAGACCACTGACTCCAAAATTATTACATAAGAAAGAGCTTTGATGTCTCCAGGAAAGAATGCAGCCACCGGTGGAGAAGGAGAGATCCTGGTGTACCACCAAAGCCCAATCAAAAGAGTCCAAAGCAAGGCCCCTCTCTGGTCCGAAGTCAAAGAGAATAATTCCACAAGGCTGAGGTCTTCACAAGGGGAACAGATACTAGAGGTATTCCTCAATGTACAACAGTTCACTTAGCGACCATTCAAAATTACAATGGCACTGAAAAAAGGACTGTTTTTCACAGTTACAACCTCTGTAGCATCCCCAGGATCATGTGAACAACATTCAGACACTTGGGCAACCGGTTGATAATTAAATTTCAGCTTAGTTCTAGGTTGCTTCTCTCCTTGGTTGGTTTCCATCCGTTGCTTCTTGTCCTGCCTTCAGGCGCTTTGGAGGATAGCTTGACTCCCTCTTCTTTGGGGCAGCCCCTGAGATACTGGAAGACTGCTATCCTGTCCCCCCTCGTTCTTCTCTTCGTTAAACTAGACATCCCCAATTCCAGCAACCGTTCCTCATATGTTTTAGCTATTCACAACGGATAGATTTGGTTTTTTTGCTAAATTTGATGCCACCGACTTTTGTCGGTGAATAGAATTTGCACCACCAAACTCTCACTTCACTTCCACTTCCGTTCTGCTTTGGATCGGGTCAGCCATCTGCAGCAGGAGTTAAGATCACATTCCTGGGCCCCAGTACAGAGTGTTTTGTGTTCTTTGCAATAAGATTAACAAGTAAATATGCGAACTAGAATGAATAAATAGACTCACATCCTGTTCAGAGGCTATTGCACTTCTGCTAAAGCAGTGTTTCTCAACCTTGACCATTTTAAGGCATGTGGACTTCAACTCCCAGAATTCCACAGCCAGCAATGCTGGCTGTGGAATTCTGGGAGTTGAAGTCCACATGCCTTAAAATGGTCAAGGTTGAGAAACACTGTGCTAAAGGGCTCCCTCTGAATTGAAACCATGCAAGAAAGATATGTCTGTGGAGATTCTCCGTCAGCCAAGTCAGGGTTGTCCCAACGGTAATTTTTCAAGAAAGCCACTGGACTTTCTTGTTTTCCTTTGAAGACGTTTCGCTTCTCATCCCAGAAGCTTCTTCAGCTCTGACTGGGTGGTGGAGAATGGGGAGATTTATACTCCTTGCAGACAGCTGGTCATTTGCATTCTTTTAGAGAGTCGTTGAGGCCACTTGGGAGGTTTGTCTGTGTCCTCATCCCCAACAGCCTGTGCCTGTCTCCAACACCGAAGGGACCCAGGACAGAATACATCCTGCAGTCAAGAAGGCTCCACATCCATTTGCATCACGCAGGTGACCCTGAGGATGCAGGTAAACCTCCAAGTGGCCTCAACGTCTCTTTTAAAAGACTGCAAATGACCAGCTCTCTGCAAGGAGTATAAATCCTTCCGTGTCCCCATCATTCAGTCAGAATCTGAAGAAACTTCTTGGATGAGAAGCGAAACGTCTTCAAAGAAAAAAACAAAAAAGGCCTCCTGGAAAAAAAACAAAAACACTTTTGGGACATACATGCAACAGGTATTTTAAACAAAAGAATTATAATCTAAACAAGGGGAGGGGCGGGGAAATTCCAAGCACGCACCTGAAGTGAGGTCACCGTAGAAAGTTCCTTCACTTTTCCTTCCTCGTCTTTTAAATTATATCCTTCGGGTTTCTTATCTCGCTCGGTAATCTTCCACAGTTTAATAGTTTTATCTTCAAACAAACCAAAAAGCCATCGTAGTTATTATTAAATAACAGGGTCGGCCTCCTCCGGGTCCCGTCAGCGAAACAATGCCGTCTGGCGGGTCCTAGGGGGAGGGCCTTCTCTGTTGTGGCGCCCACCCTCTGGAACCAACTGCCGCCTGAACTCCGCGCTTCCCCCACTCTCCCGGCCTTCCGGAAGAATCTAAAAACTTATCTATGCCGGCAGGCCTGGGGATGACTATGATTGTGTGTGAATGATGAATGTGTTTGGGGGGGTCTTTTTAAATGCTTTGTAGATTTGGTTTTTAGATTTTTGAAATGCTGAGATGTTGTTTTTGTTTATGTTGTTAGCCGCTCCGAGTCCTTGGAGAGGAGCGGCATAAAAATTTAATTAATAATAACAATTAATAATAATAATAAAAGGAAGCACATTCGTCTTTGGGTGTCCTCGCTTGTTTTTAAATGTTAACACAGTCCTCGACTTACGACCGTTGGTTTATGGGCAATTCAAAGTTACAACGGCACGGGGAAAAGTTGAAACTTCAACTGGCCCCCAATTTGGTGACCATTTTTCACACTTAACGACCGTCGCTGCATCCCCAGGGTCACGTGACCCAAAATCAGATGCTTGGCGACTGACTCGTATTTATGACCCGTCGCACCGTCCCAGGGTCACGTGATCCCCTTTGGCGACCTTCTGCCAGGCAAAGTCCACGGGGAGAGCCAGATTCATTTAATGGCCGTGTGACTTACGTAACTACTGCAGTGATTCACTTGTGGACGATGGCAAGGAAGGTCATAAAGTGAGGCAAAATTCACTGAACAACTGTCTAAAACAGGGGTTCTCAACCTTGGCAACTTTAAGACTTGTGGACTTCAATTCCCAGAATTCCTCAGCCAGCTTTGCTGGCTAAGGAATTCTGGGAGTTGAAGTCCACAAGTCTTAAAGTTGCCAAGGTTGAGAACCCCTGGTCTAAAACCTGAAATCTACCCGCCAGACCCTCGTCGGAGATCACCCTACGGTTTTACCGTTGGTCGAGAGAAGCGCGTGGGCTGCGTTCTGCTGGGGCAACCATTTTATCTTGTTTATTTTCTCCTCTATTTCCAAACTCTTCAGATAGTCAAATTCAGGCTCATGGCTCTGGAAGGTGCTGTAAACATTGTACTCGCCTTGGCAGTACGGTGCGTTTTTGCTCTGCAGACAAGGAAAAAAAACCACACAACTGATCTGCATTATCTGGTAAGAATTGTGGGAAAGAAACAGGAAACTTGCTTTAGCTACGTCTGAATAAGGAAAATCTCTATAAGATGTTTTACAGATGGCATTTCCCACCTACGAGGTTAGCCAACATGGGTCCAAATCTTTCACCTATATGTTGGAAATGTAAAATAGCAATAGGGACTCGTTACCACACGTGGTGGGAATGTCCTAAAGCAGGGGTGTCAAACTCAATTTTATGGAGGGCCGCACCAGCATTGCGGTTGCCCTCGGGGGGGGGCGTGTGGATGTGGCCAGGGTGGGTGCAGCCTACTGGGTGGGCGTGGGTGTGGCCTACTGGGTGGGCATGGCCAACTCTACATCGTTCGCGTCAAGGGCGCCTGGGGGGGCCTGGGCAGGTGTGGGACAGATCTGAGGGTCTCTGGCAGAAGGGGGTGGGACCGGGGCAAGCGCCAAGGCATGGTCCATTTCTTCATTCCTCAAAAAGGGGGACCCCTCTCCAGCATGCACCCAGGGGGCGGGGGTGGCAGGGGCTGGTTCCTCGCTGTTTCCAGACGGCCTTGTGGAGCTAAGACTGAATGCGTTTCAGCATAGATGGCCACCACAAAATTGTACATTGGCTCCCGGCCGGCCTGGGCCAGGGCCAAGGCAGCGGGGGCCGTTCCGTCACTGTTTCCAGGATGGCTTCGCGGGCCGCATGAAACCACTTCGTGGACCACATCCGGCCCCCCGGGACTCGTGTTTGACATGTCAGTCCT
Source organism: Bothrops alternatus (assembly GCA_034064705.1). Lineage (NCBI taxonomy): Eukaryota > Metazoa > Chordata > Lepidosauria > Squamata > Viperidae > Bothrops > Bothrops alternatus. The sequence continues at coordinate 462,221 of JARGCV010000271.1, read as the reverse complement.
AAAGCCTGTGATTATTGGAATAGGATAAGAAAATGGCTGAAAGAAATATTAATGTTGGAGATAGAGCTAAAATCTGAACTCTTTTTACTGGGCATAACCACAGAGAAGTACGATAAGGGGACAGTCTACTTGATGTTGCACATTTTGACCGCTGCTAGACTGGCGTTTGCGCAAAAATGGAAGCACAAAGAAACTCCTTCAGATGAAGAAATACTGCATAAAATACCACCTCGTGCTGAAATGGACGGGCGTACGATGGAACTGAAAGATTAAAGTGGATCAGAATATTTTGAAATCTGGGATAAATTCTACCACTGGTGGCAATCGAGGAGGACTGTTGGGATTATAGATTAGCGACACGATGGAAATATACATAATCTTAGGTCAGCAAATGGACAAAATGTATTAAGTATTGTATAAAAAAAATGAGATGTATTTAGAGAGAGAAAGAATTGAATGTAAGAAGAGAAATACTTTGATAGAAATGTTCAAACTGGAAGGTTAGGTCGTGTCCAATGTTTTCTTTTTTTTAAAATTGTATTATAAATAAAAAAACTTTTTAAATAAAAAAAACACACACACGCACGACAATCAGGGCTTATCTCTGCAGCTGGCGCTTCAGGTCAAGGGGAACAGCCCCGGTGATGCTGCCCGCCCCAATGCCAGGCTCTTGAAGGGAGCCCCACTTTGCTCTGAGCTGGTCTACAAACATTAGGGCTGGGGTGATGTGCCCAGACAGAGTGGCCAACTCCCAGACTTTCCCACAAGGGTTGAAACAGCGGATGCTGGTTAGCGGGGCAGCTTCTGGGGGAAAAACCTTTCCAAATTTTAGATTCTATCCAGTGAGGGACGGAGAGGGTTCCTGAAAAATACACCACCAGGCTCAGGAGTGGATTCGAAAATAGCAAAATTGCAACTAGGAAAGAAACCGGTCCACATGAAGGCCTACGGAGGTTCTCCGTCATCCGGGATCGTGGCTGTCCCAAAGATGCTTTTTCAGCAGGCAACTGGACTTCCTTCGTTTTTCTCTGAAGGCGTTTCGCTTCTCCCCATTTGCCTCCTTTTAGAGCAGCGGTTCTCAACCTTTTCCGGGGCTCGACCCCGGCCCGCATCGCGCATGCGCAGCACGACGGGCGCATCGTGCATGCGCGGCGGGCTGCATCGCAAAGGGGGGGGAAATGGCCGACCCCCGCCAAAAAAATGGCCGACCCAAAAAAAAAAATGGCGGGCCCGCATCGCACATGCGCGGCGCGACGGCCCGCATCGCAAAGGAGAAAAAAATGGCGGACCCAAAAAAATGGCGGACTGCGGTGTTTGGCGACCCCCGTGAAATGGTCGTTCGACCCCAAATGGGGTCGCGACCCACAGGTTGAGAACCACTGTTTTAGAGAGTCGTTGAGGCCACCTGGAGGCTTATCTGCATCAGCAGGGTCACCTGAGTGGTACCAATGGGCGTGGAGCCTTCTTGGAGCTGCTGAAAGGACCGTGTTGTAGACAGGAGATGGGTGGTGTCGTGTCCCTCCCCCTCTGTTAAGGCAGGGGCTGTTCAAATAGGCCACGGGTGTCAACCTGGATCATGTCACCTGACGTATTGCAACGTTTTTTGTCTTTGCGGAACTGGGGTGGGTGTGGCCTGTGCGTGACGCATCAGGCCCGCAAGCTGCCAGTTTGACACTCCTAAAATAGAGCTGTTCATCCACCTCCAGTCTACGACACAAATCCTTTCAGCAGTTCCAAGAACCCCCCCACACCCATTTGCACTACTCAGGTGACCCCGAGGACACAGATACGCCTCCAAGTGGCCTCAACGACTCGCTAAAAGAAGGCAAATGACCAGCTCTCTGCAAGGAGTATAAATCCTTCCATTTCCCCCGCCATCCGGTCAGAGCTGAAGAAGCTTCTGGGATGAGAAGCGTTAACGCCTTCAAAGAAAAACAAAGGAAGTCCAGTTGCCTCTTGCGCTAAGCGCCTTTGGGACCGTCCACGTGAACGTGGAATTAAAACGTGCCCTAATACGGAGCGTGTCCTTTCAAATTGCAATCCATGCTTTTATTTCTAGCTCCGCAGATATATTAAAAACAAAAGTCCCACTTCACTGGTGATAGAAGAGACGACACATTTTGGATTGGGAGGTGGGGGTGGGGGTGGGGGCAAGAGGGAGGAAGAATATTAGGCGGAAATACTCATCTGCTCCGGCGGAGTCTAAGAAATGGGGCAGACAGATGGTATCTATTTATGACTGTGCCTGGAAGGGATTGTCCAAGCTGACACACACGTCTTGAGACTTCCCACTGCATATCTAGTTAGTGACGGTTCCCCCACGGATTGCACGTGGAGCACTGCAATGCAGCTTTTGGGCTCTCCCTTACACCATCAAACACACCACTTCCGTTTGGCATGAGCAGAGCGCAAACACTTCCTTGCACTTTCGTGTACCTGCAGGACTCTTCCGCAGGACCCTGCCCTCCCAGCCGATCCTGCGCCTTCCGCTAACTCTCATCGAAGGGACGTTTTCTGGCTGATAAGCGCAGCCAAGGACAGCCTGGCCCCGGGAATGTTGTGGTTTGGAATGAATTCCCTATGTGTTCTCGTGCTGGACTTGAGACACAAGGGCCTGCTGACACAGTTTTACAGAGGCATTATCAAATCTGCACCTCCCTAACTGTCTAGTTTGGCACAGCGACCAAACAGGACCGGGACAGACTTCAACGGATACTTAGGACTGCAGAAAAAAGCAATTGCAACCAGCCTGCCTTCCATGGAGGACCTGTATATTATGCGGGTCAGAAAGAGGGCTGAGAAAATATCTACAGACCCCTCACGTTTTGGACACCAAAGGTTTCAGCTTCTTCCTTCTGGGATGCTGCTACAGGGCATTGCATGCCAAAACAACTAGACACAAAGATAGTTTCTTTCCCCCGTGCCATCACTCTGCTGAACAACTAATTCCCACAGCACTGTCTCGTGCCTAAAGATATTTACCCATATAGTAGGGCTATATTGCTATTATCCTTCTCATCTTCTCATCTTTCCTACTACCTTCTCCTATTGGTATCTTATGATCTATCCTGTTCTTTGTATCTGATGATTAATGATTTTAATTCTGACTTATGATTTATGACCTATCACCTTGTTGCTTGTATGTACACTGAGAGCTTCTGCACCGGAGACAAAGTCCTTGTGTGCCCATTCATAAAAAGTACTGTTCTATTCTGTTCTGTTCTGTTCTATTCTTCTATATTTATTCTCCTCTCCTCTCCTCTCCTCTCTTCTCTCCTCTCCTCTTCTCTTTTCTCCTCTCCTCTCCTCTCTTCTCTTCTCTTCTCTCCTCTTCTCTTTTCTCCTCTCCTCTCCTCTCCTCTCTTTTCTTCTCTTCTCTTCTCTTCTATATTCTATATTCTATATTCTGTAGAATAGACCAAAGTGTCTCCAAGCTACCTGCTTCCAGGTTTTGCTCCAGAACACCAAGATCTGGCAAAGGAGAATATTTGTAACTCAGTGTTGAAATGAGGGGTCCTTGGTGCTCCCTGAGTGTACTTGTTTTCTTGAAGACATTTCATGACCCAAACTAGGTGACATCATCAGTGCTAGAAGGGAGGAGGAGGAGGAGGAGGAGGAGGACGACGACAACGACAATGACGACTGCGGGGTCCTTGGTGTTCTCTGAGCTTGATGCTTTTCTTGCAGATGTTCCATGATCCAAATTGGGTAACATCACCAGTAGCAACCAAGCTCCGAGAGCACCAAGGCCCTCTCACCAAGACCTTGGCTTCCAATCTGCGTCAATGGATCAACACCTGGTCCCTGATCCCACCCTTGTTGTGTTCTGTGCCAAACGCAAATCAGCTTCTTTGGAGAGCCCTCCCCGCCGTCCCTCCCTCTGCCTCTGCCTTTCTAGAGGTTATTCCTGCGCTCCTTGGAGAGTCATTTTTCTCCTGCCTTCTGTGGGGGAGCCACTCCTCTAACTTGCATAAGTGCTTCTTACCAAAAAAAAAAAAAAAATGCAATCCCTCCACTGCAGGATTTCATGCCATTCCTCCTCCGCCCCAGTCCGCTTCTCTCTTCGGTGCAACCGCTGAACAATCCTTTGCAAGTTTTTCAAAGGACTCGGCAAGGGAGGGGCTTATTTGGCAACAAATAACGGCCAAATCTGAAAGCAAAACTCCCACTGAGGACCAGAAAGCAAAGTCTGGCACTTGGGGACATGGAGGCGCACGTGAGGTTTTGGGGTACCTGGAATTTGGGCCCAGAGCTACTCCTAGGTCGACACTTCAGGGAGAACGTTTCTCTGACAACAACCGGAGATGTTTAAAGGAAAAAAAACAACAACATACCTCAGGCTCCCTCTGGAATATAACAACTCGACCGCCTTTGTCCCCTGTTGCTAATAATTCCCCTGTCTGGTTGAATTCAATAGTTGAAATAATATCAGCTGTGGGGGGGGGGGAGAAAAAACAACAAGAGCAAATTACATCGATGCAGCCGGCGTCAATTAGAAATATTCTGCGCATTTGGTAAGAGAATGATCAGATACTCCCACAAAGCAGAAAATTATGTGACTGGCTCTTCTCTTCTTTTCTGCAGTAAATACAAGGAGGGAGAGCTGTGGGCCTTTCTCCAACGAGGAGGAACCACATCCCTGCAGGAGCAGGAGCTTGAAAACTCCAGCCCCATCCAGCTCTCCCAAGAGGGTCTCGCTGTTGATGCCAACCAGTTCAGTCCAAAACCCAACTGAGACCCTGCAGTGACCATGAGGGGCTCCACTATACAAGACAGAAAAGAATAGAAAATAGAATAGAGTAGAGTAGAATAGAGTAGAATAGAATTAAGGAATAGAATAGAATAGAATAGAATAGAATAGAATAGAATAGAATAGAATAGAATAGAATAGGGAATAGAATAGGGAATAGAATAGAATAGAATAGAATAGAATAGAATAAAATAGAATAAATAGAATAAAATAGAATAATATATAGAATAGAATAGAATGGAATAGAATATAGAATAGAATAGAATAGACTAGAGAATAGAATAGAATAATAATATATAGAATAGAATAAATAGAATAAAATAGAATAGAATAAATAGAATAGAATAAATAGAATAAAATAGAATAGAATAAATAGAATAGAATAGAATAGAATAGAATAAATAGAATAGAATATATAGAATAGAATAGAATAGAGCAGAGCAGAACAGAATAGAATAGAACAAAACCATGGGGTTTTCCAATCTCTTCTTAAAAACTTCCAGTGTTGGAGCATTTACCGCTTCTGGAGGCAGGTTGTTCCACTGGTTAATTGTTCTAACTGTCAGGAAGTTTCTCCTTAGTTCTAGGTTGCTTCTCTCCTTGATTAGTTTCCACCTGTTGCTTCTTGTCCTGCCTGCAGGTGCTTTGGAGAACAGCTTGACTGCCTCTTCTTTGGGGCAGCCCCTGAGATACTGGAAGACTGCTATCCTGTCCCCCCTCGTCCTTCTCTTTATTAAACTAGACAGACCCAATCCCAGCAACCGTTCCTTGTATGTTTTGGCCTCCAGTCCCCGCACTGCAATGGACATGTTCAAAACAAGTACGGTTCACATCCTGATACTCCATCCCCCTCCTTGATGAGTTTGACCTCTGCCAGGGAGGGAGCGTCCCACGCAAGAGAGCCCATGAAAGGGCACATGAAACGTATCTTGAAACCATATTGGCGTCTCCGGGCATCTGACTTGGATGCCTCCAGTACCCTTTCTTGGGGACAGTTCAGGAGCTCAGCGTAGCTTAGATCAGACTTCCCCAACCTTCCTGGCTGCACGTACCAGTGGGGGCGGGGAGAGGGGATGGTTCTGCACAAGCGGCAGGCATGCACGCACACGGACGTAGCTAAATTTGTGCAAACGGCAAACACGCGATCACCCGCTGCTGATGCCACGTGGAGTGCACTCGCCCACCCCTTCCGCAGCCCAGTTCCAAACGCCTCAAGGACAGGTAGTGGGCTGTGGCTTGGGGACCCCTAGCTTAGACCGTAAGAGCTCTGTCCCAACACAGCGATTGTAGGTTTACACCCCTCATGGTGGTTAAAGTAGCCTAGTGCTTTTTTCCGTAGAATATCTACGGAGAATCTCAGTCCTCCAGGACACGGCTGCTTTTGTCCAAGAGGCAAGTGGACTTCCTTGTTTTTCTTTGAAGACGTTTTGCTTCTCCTCCCAGAAGCTTCTTCGGCTGTGACTGGATGGCGGGGAATGGAAGGATTTATACTCCTTGTAGACAGCTGGTCATTTGCATTCTTCTGTTGAGTCGTTGAGGCCACTTGGAGGTTTATCTGTGTCTTCAGAGTCCAAGTGGCCTCAACGACTCTCTGAAAGGAAGCAAATGACCAGTTTTCTGCAAGGAGTATAAATCTTTCCGTTCCCCACCCTCCAGTCAGAGCTGAAGAAGCTTCCGGGATGAGAAGCGAAACATCTTCAAAGGTAAAACAAGAAAGTCCAGTTGCCTCTTGAAAAATGCATCTTGGGAACATTCTTCAGTAGAAATTTCAGACCCTTACAGCGAATTGAATAATAAAAACTAAAAAGAGCTAGGCAGGTAGTCCTCGACTTACGGCTGCAAATCAAACCCCACAGTTCTGTTGTTAAGTGAGACATTAAGTGTTAAGTGAATTTTGCCCTGTTTAGCAACCTTTCTTGCCCCGGTTGTTAAGTGAATCACGGTTGTTCAGTGGATCCAGCTTCCCCCGTTGACTTTGCTTGTCAGAAGGTCGCAAAAGGGGATCACGTGACCCTGGAACGCTGTGACCGTCATAAATAGGAGTCAGTGGCCGAGCGCCTGAACTTCGATCACGTGAATGCTGTAATGGTCGTTAAGTGTGAAAACTAGTCATAAGTCCCTTTTTTTCAATGCTGTGGAAACTTTGAACGGTCACTAAAGAAGCTGCTGTAATTCGAGGACCACCTGTGCTTAAGCAGCCGAGTCATCCTTAATGCAGGAAAACAGATGAACGCAGCAGTTCGTCATAGCAAATCCGGTCCAGCAATTCCAAAGAAAATCAGATTTGATATAATAACAACAATAGATAGATAGATAGATAGATAGATAGATAGATAGATAGATAGATAGATAGATGGATGGATGGATGGATGGATGGATGATAGATAGATAGATAGATGATAGATGGATGGATGGATGGATAGATGGATAGATGGATAGATAGATATAGATAAATAGATAGATGGATGGATAGATGATAGATAGATAGATAGATAGATAGATAGATAGATAGATAGATAGATAGATAGATGGATGGATGGATGGATGGATGGATGGATAGATGGATGGATAGATGATAGATAGATAGATAGATAGATAGATAGATGATAGATGGATGGATGGATGGATAGATGGATGGATAGATGATAGATAGATAGATGGATGGATAGATTGATGGATGGATGGATAGATAGATAGATAGATGGATAGATGGATAGATGGATGGATAGATGATAGATAGATGATAAATAGATGGATAGATGATAGATAGATGGATGGATGGATGGATGGATGGATGGATGGATGGTTGATAGATGGATGGATGGATAGATGATAGATAGATAGATAGATAGATAGATAGATAGATAGATAGATGGATGGATGGATGGATGGATGGATGATAGATAGATGGATGGATAGATGGATGGTTGATAGATAGATGGATGGATGGATGGATGGATAGATAGATAGATAGATAGATAGATAGATAGATAGATAGATAGATAGATAGATAGATAGATAGATAGATAGATAGATAGAGTGGTGGGATTCTGCCGGTTCTCAGCACTTCGGCAGAACCGGTAGCTAATCTTTTGTGGCCCAGGCCCAGAATGGACTTCCGGAAGCGGCATCCACACAGAGAACCAGTTGTTCACCTATTTGAATCCCACCACTGATCAGCTCTCCAGATGTGACCTCAGCAAACCAGAATGAAGTTGGAATGGTTAATACCTCTAATTAGGAAGTTATATTTCTACTGAAGCCAAAACCTGAATTTACCTTTAGTGCCACCGTATCTAACCGCCAGTAAGTCAGCTAGCAATCCGAGATATTTTTTTTTTCACGAGCACCATTATTAAATCAAGTACCGTGCTACCATCCTTAACAGGCACATTCCCCCCCCCCCTACATAAAAGAAGTTCGTTTTTCTCTGTTAGATTTCATTCTATCCCATTTCAGGCGATTTCTCTACCTTGTTGAGAGAACCCCTTTCATTTTTAATCTACTTATGATCGGCGCTGTTGAAAAAGGATTGCCCCGACCCGCCTACCGGTTGTCCAGATCATGGTCGTCCCCAAGGGAAAAAAAACACCTTTGGGACTGTTGTGGGTGTCTCTAGACCAGCTGGGGAAATGTCAGAAGATGACGAAGAACAACCAGGCCCCTCTGGGTATTTTCCCCTCCCGGCAGCCGAGCCAGACAGTGAGATTTGTATGCAGTCTGAGTCAGACTCTCAAAGCGAGGAGTCAGATTTGGAACAGGACAATATATGGCTTGATCCGAGATTCCGAAGGTTTGATAGGCGGAGATTTCAGTTACGTGGAAAAAGGAAGTAATGGGGGAAGTGACGTATCGGACACTATATTAGAAGATAAAGGAGGGACTAATTCTTTGTCACGAGCAACGTTAATATCAAGGAGTAGCCTGATGCCTTGAGAGGTTCGTTTGAACTCAGTTTTCTGGTGTTTTTGGAATGTACGGAAGATTAATGAGATCTTGGACAACCTGAGAGATAAAGAGTGAGTTAATTGGAAGGGAGGGAGAGCATGTTTAAGCTGAATGTAAATAAGTCAGATTTGGCCGTTCCGCAAACAAAATGCCAGCAGCTTGCTTTGAAGTGAATCTCTTGAACTATGTTAAATAAAACTCTTAAAGAAATATTTCTGTGGATTTTACTAAGCTGAGAAGGGCTAGATACAACAGGGACCATCCCACTCATTAATGAAAATATTGGAGACCCCAAACTAATCTTCTTGCCTGTCGTAGGATGCTTTTTCCTTACTGGATGAGAAAGCGTTAATGAACGCTTTCCCAACACAATGTCCATCCAACTGTACAGACACTTAAGTTCATTAGAGAGTTCGCTTCTAGGCTAGGAAGCATCACCAGGGCACTGGGGAAGAACTATCTGCAAAAAAAAGCAAACAAGCTCAGATAACTCTTCAAAGATTTTTTTTTAATGCAGATTTTTTTTTTTAATCCTGCTATTTAAAAGCCCGGAAATAGAGACGAACCGACTAAAGGTGATGTGCCAGTGTCTGGAGGCTGTGAGGGTCTGGATGGGCGTTAACAGATTAAAGCTCAACCCTGACAAGACAGAGTGGCTGTGGGTGATGCCTCCCAAGGACACTTCAATCTGTCCTTCCATCACTCTGGGGGGTGAATCTATAGTCCCCTCGGAGAAGGTGCGCAACTTGGGAGTCCTCCTCGACCCACGGCTGACATTGGATCATCATTTGTCGGCTGTGGCAAGGGGGGCATTTGCCCAGGTTCACCTGGTGCACCAGTTGCGCCCTTACTTGGATCGGGAGTCTCTCCTCACAGTCACACATGCCCTTGTCACCTCGAGGATCGACTACTGCAACGCTCTCTACATGGGGCTACCCTTGAAGAGTGTTTGGAGACTACAATTAGTGCAGAATGCAGCTGCGCAAGCGGTTGTGGGCCTGCCCCGTCGTGCCCACATTTCGTCAACTCTCCGCATGCTGCATTGGCTGCCTATTGGTCTCCGAGCGCAATTCAAAGTGTTGGTTATTACCTATAAAGCCCTTCATGGCATGGGACCAGGATACTTACGGGACCGTCTTCTGCCACATACTTCCCTACGACCGGTGAGAGCGCACAGGGTCGGCCTCCTCCGGGTCCCGTCAGCGAAACAATGTCAGCTGGCGGGCCCTAGGGGGAGGGCCTTCTCTGTTGTGGCGCCCGCCCTCTGGAACCAACTGCCTCCTGAAGTCCGCGTTTCTCCCACCCTCCCGGCCTTCCGTAAAAACCTTAAAACTTACCTCTGCCGGCAGGCCTGGGGATGATTGTGGATTGAATGGTGAATATGAGTGGGTGTTAGTTTGTTTTTTAGATATTTTTATTTGGACTTGTATTGAAATTTGATGTTTTATATACATGTTGTTAGCCGCTCCGAGTCTCCGGAGAGGAGCGGCATACAAGACCGAATAAAATAAATAAAAATAAATAAATAAATAAACTCTGCAACTGCTTTTGTTCACATTTCTGTGCATCTCCTAGGAATGTAACAACTGTTTTATTCATACCTGTGATGGAATGAGCAGAGAGGTGGACAAAAAAACAGGGCTATGGCGTTTCAGATAAGAGTGGCAGGACCTCTCTACCCGTCAGGCTTTTATCTTATTTGTTTTTCCGGGCTCTCAAATGACTCAGGATGACATCCTTAAATTTACAGAACAGAAGTTGGGGGTTTATGCTTAGAAACTGCCATTGGCTCATCTGGTTCCCGCGCCTCCTGCAAAGCAAGTTTTCAAGAAACAGGAAGTCTATAAATCACCCTCGGTGGCCCAGGGTTATAATGGGTTATCAGAACACAAGGAGGGATATTCAGATGCAAATGGACTCTAGAATCTGAACATTATTCGGCTTCAGGTGTCTACAGGCTTGGAGGAAAAAAACCACAGAATTACAGAACAAGAGAGTTGGAAGGGATCTCGGGAGGTCTTCTAGTCCAGCCCCCTGCTCAAGCAGGAGACCCTGTACTGTTTCAGACAAGTGGCTGTCCAGAAGTAAGCGAGGGGCATTGGTAGAAACGGAATGGGACAACTCACCACGGCCAACTCATCACAAGACAACGCACCCCGCAAGAACTCGCCACGGCACACAATTCAACAATTTGGTTTCATGATTTAAAGTCACTAAAAGACGATTTTAATTTTTCTCACGCCCATTTCATTTTGCCCCTCCTTTGGCACCCTTCCTGTAATGACTCTATTCCGCCATTTCTTCCATATTAGTGTAATTCTTGTCCCACGGTGAGTTGGCCGTGGCAATCTGGCAATGGCCCGTGGGCTGTGATAAGTTGGCCGTGGCGAGCTGTCCTAGACCAGCGGTTCTCAACCTTGGGGTCGCGACCCCATTTGGAGTCACACGACCATTTCGCGGGGGTCGCCGAACACCGCCGGCCGCCATTTTGTTTTTTTTAATTTTTATTTTTTTAAATTTTTTTATTTTTTAATTTTTTTTGGCGCGCGTGCGCCGCGCACGCACAGATCCACCCGTCGTGCCGGAAAAAAAATAAATTTTTTTTTAAAAAAATAAAAAAAATAAATAAAAATGGCAGACCGCGACGGGCGGATCTGCGCATGCGTGGCGCGTGCGACGGGGCGATCCACGCATGCGCAGATCCGCCCATCCTGGCCGCCATTTTGTTTTTTTTTTGTTTTTTTTTTTAAATTTTTAATAAAAAAAAAAACAAAATGGCGGCCCGCGACGGGTGGATGCACGCATGCGCGGCGCACGCGATGGGCCGATCCGCGCATGCGTGGATACGCCCGTCGCGGCCGCCATTTTGTTTTGTTTTTTTTAAAAAAATTTTTAAAAAAAATTTACATTTTTTTTTGGCGCGCGCGTGCGCGCACACCCGGGTCAGGGTCGCAGCGCGCATGGGCGGGCCAAGTGGGGTCTCAACCTGAGAAAGGTTGAGAACCACTGTCCTAGACCCTGTAGAAATGTGTGTGTGGCCTAACTCAAATGCCCATTTCTGCTTTCTCCATCTCGGTTGCTCCACAAGGGAAGGCTGGGACTGTATGACCCCTGGCAAGCCCACAAGAGAATGGGGGGCTGCCCTAGAACAGGGTCCCATGGACCTTCCTCAAGTCCCTCCGCCCAGCGGCTGGACTCCTTCCCACTCACCTCCAGAAGTGCTCTCTTCCGCAGGGGGTGGAGACTCATTGGCATGGCAGTGGAAGGACGCGTGCATGGCTGCCACCGCCCATGCTATGCCACTCCTGTGGAGAAAGAGAGGACCTCAATTTCCAGGGCTCCAAATCACGACCTTTCATGGTGCAGGCACATCAAATGGGGCCACCTCCCTCCAACCAAGGGTATGGTGCTCTCCTCTCTCTGGTAGAAAGGACGTGGAAAAGCTACTCCACCTCCACAGCTCCAGCGACCAGGACCGGATGGCCATATCTCTGTATCCACTGTGTAGGGTTGAAGGAAGGGAGGAAAAGAGGGAAGAGCCATTTCCTGCCCAGGATCTGCTTCATAACTCTTCGGAGAGCCAGTGATCAAGTAGCTAAATGGCTCTCCATTGCAGGACTGACCTGTTTTGCTCCGTTGAAGTAGGCAACAGACATAACTCTAACCCCTAACCCTAACCCTGACCCCAATCCTAACCCTAATCCCAGTCCCAATCCTGACCCTAATCCCAATCCTAACCCCAATTCTAACCACAATCCCAACCCTAACCCTAATCCCAACCTTAACCCTAACCCCAATCCTAACCCCAATCCAACCACAACCACAACTTTAACCCTAATCCTAACCCCAATCCCAATCCCAACCCTAACTCTAACCCCAATCCCAACCATAACCACAACCTTAATCCTAATCAGAACCCTAACCCCAACCCCAACCCCAACCCTAACCCAAACCAGGTGACCCTGGACCTCTGGAAAATGTCTCCCTCCTTCCTGATTATACCAGCATCCATGGCTAGGCTGGGAAGGGATCTTCATGCTTCCCAGGGACATAATCCAGGAGAAGAAAATAGCTCTCTTGTCCTCCAGCTTCACCTTTCTCCTCCCTTTCGGTATTCACATCCGGACACCTCAAACATCTCAAGTGTGTAGCCTCAACAAGTTGCTAGCCAGAGTGACTCTGCAGTTACTGCACAACCCAACACCCCAAATCTTGCCTGTTTCTTTGGTTGGCCACCTTCCCCCAACAAAACACACCCACACCCCTTTTAAAGAGAGTCCACCTTGCCTTGGGCGATGCGTTTGCTGCAATAAACACACAGTAGAGAACACTCAACATACCAACTTACAAGGTAGGCATGGGTCACGGAACTAAAACAGCTGTGGCATAGCTTCCTTGCCATGAAGTGGTGAAAGGAAAGAACATTATCCAAGGTCTGTTTCAAAGGCTTCCAACTTGTAGGCTGAGTTTCCCCCCACGCCTCTTCTACTACCGGTAGTTCGCGCCACTTCGGCAGAACCGGTAGCTATTTTTTTTGTTGCCCAGGCCCAGAATGGACTTCCAGAAGTGGCAGCCACACAGAGAACCGGTTGTTCACATATTTGAATCCCACCACTGTTTAAAGCTATTTGTTTCTCCCACAAAGAAACCTGGAGAAGACCTATGATGGTCTTCCAGTGGTTGGGAAATTACTGCCCCCACCAACATACTAACTGGATAGAGTTCAAATGCCTAGGTCAGGGGTAGGCAGCCTTGGCTCTTTTATGACTCCTGGACTTCAACTCCCAGAATTCCTGAGCCAGCATGGGGAAAACTTTGGCCCCCTCATGACTCATGGACTTCAACTCCCAGAATTCCTGAGCCAGCATGAGGGAAACTTTGGCCCCCTCATGACTCGTGAACTTCAACTCGCAGAATTCCTGAGCCAGCATGAGGGAAACTTTGGCCCCCTCATGACTCATGGACTTCAACTCCCAGAATTCCTGAGCCAAGATGGCTCAGATTGGAAACCTCTCCCTTTCCCCTCAGCATGGCTGGCTGAGGAATTCTGGGAGTTGAAGTCCACCAGTCATACAAGAGCCAAGGTTGCCTACCCCTGCTCTAAACTAATAAAGTCTACATTAATTAACATTAATTATGCTTTCATGTGTTCCTCTAACTGAGGGGTCTTCAAACATGGCTCTTTTATGACTCGTGGACTTCAACTCCCAGAATTCCTGAGCCAAGATGGCTCAGCTTGGAAACCTCTCCCTTTCCCCTCAGTATGGCTGGCTGAGGAATTCTGGGAGTTGAAGTCCACCAGTCATACAAGAGCCAAGGTTGCCTACCCTTGGCCTAGGTTCTACCCTGGCCAAAGAGTTTTCAGCTAAACTGTCTCCAAACATAACTACGGAGATTCTCAGCCGTCCAGGTCATGTCTGTCCCCAAGGTGCTTTCTTTCAAAAGGCAACTGGAGATTGTTTTTCCTTGAAGACGTTTTGCTTCTCCTCCAGAAAGCTTCTTTAGTTCTGACTGAACGGTGGAGGATGGAAGGATTTATATTCCTTGCAGGCATCTGGTTATCAGCGCTCTCTCTGAGACTCCTTGAGGCCACTTGGAGGTTTAGCTGAATACTACATTACTGTGACATCTACATTAAGACTGAACAGCCCTCTCTCAATAGAAGGGGAGGGACACGACACCACCTCTCCTGTCTACAACATAGTCCTTTCACACCCATTTGCATTATTGAGGGCACAGATAAACCTCCCAGTGGCCTCAACGACTCTCTAAAAGGAGGCAAATGACTAGTTTTCTGCAAAGAGTCTATGTCCTCCCTTTCAGCAGTTCCCAAAAGGCTCCACACCCATTTGCACCACTCAGGTGACCCTGAGGACACAGACAAAGCTCCAAGTGGCCTCAAGGACCCTCTCAAAGGAGGCAAATGACCAGCAGTCTGCAAGGAGTATAAATCCTCCCATTCCTCCACCATCCAGTCAGAGCGGAAGAAGCTTCTGGGAAGAGAAGCGAAACGTCTTATAGGAAAAACAAAGTCCGGTTGCCTTTTGAAAAAGCGCCTGTGGGTTCCCTCAAAAAGATGAACGGACACATTTCTGATGGTCCCTGTTCTGGACCGTATAGCTCTAAGCAACCTCGTATAGCTCTATGTAACCCTAACTAGAGGGCATGTATCAGTATGTTAGAATATCTGGCAGTTATTGGGTTAAATGCTGGTTTTGTTGATGGGTCACTGGGAGGAGTTTCTAAAATGGCATTGGGAGACTTCCTGGACACAAGCCACTTGGGAATGCCTTTGTTCATCCAGCCTCATGGCCCCTAGCCACACGGCTTGGAGATCTTATGCTTATGCCAATATGTGATGCTTATGCAGAAGAAGAGGGGAAATCCATTATCAATTTACCTATGGAAATGAACAGAGAGATGTAATATACAGAAGCAACATCGTAAAAGCAAGTATTCCTCTGAATAAACATCTATCTGTTTTATAATCATTTCTATTGAGTTATCTATCTGTACTAGATTGTACTGGGAAGCAGTCTGTTCTGTCTGGAACAGAATAGTCCCCATCACGAGTGTCACGTTTCTTATCGCAAGAAAATGAGTAAGTACTTTACGATCTTGGCCGTAATAATTCAGAAATAAAACCGCTGAACATTTTCCCACAAAGATGGAAAGAGCTCGGATTCTAGGCGTGTTTATGATTTTTATTTATTCAACCCCAGAGATTCATTCAGGCTTTTAAACCACCTACTTATAACGCTCTCAATCAGAACATCAGAAGCGTTAACCTCTACCAATCACGTTACAATAATTAAAGGAATCTATGCCAAGCGTATGACCACTTTTAGGAATATCCTCTGAAACCTTAAAACGAGTGTGAAGTAGATTTGACATTCCAACAAATGGAATAATCAGAAAAATGTATCAAAGTATTAAACAATGTCCACACATTTTGGTACAGATTAGTCATTATCAATAAAAAAACAAAACACCATTGTCACGTAGCAATAATATTTGTCCTCTTCCAGCCACTCTGATGTTCAAAATATCCTTAATGATCAATAATTCCAACATTGTTAAACAATCCTAAGCTGCATTAACAGAGGGATAGACTCAAGATCACGTGAAGTGTTAATACCACTTTACAAGGCCTTGGCAAGGCCACACTTGGAATACTGCATCCAGTTTTGTAAAAAAGATGTGGAGACTCTAGAAAGAGTGCAGAGAAGAGCAGCAAAGATGATCAGGAGACTGGAGGCTAAAACATACAAGGAACGGTTGCTGGAATTGGGTATGTCTAATTTAATGAAGAGAAGGACGAGGGGTGACAAGATAGCAGTGTTCCAATATCTCAGGGGTTGCCACAAAGAAGAGGGAGTCAAGCTATTCTCTAAAGCACCTGAAGGCAGGACAAGAAGCAACCGATGGAAACTAATCAAGGAGAGAAGCAACCTGGAACTAAGTTTCCTGACATTTGGAACAATTAACCAGTGGAACAGCTTGCCACCAGAAGTTGTGGGTACTCCAACAGTGGAAGTTTTTAAGAAGAGATTGGACAACTATTTTTCTGAGATGGTCTCCTGCTTGAATTGGTCATGGCGAGTTGACCATGGTGAGCTGACCATGGCGAATTGGCCATGGTGAGTTGACCATGGCAAGTTGACCATGGCAATTTCATCATGGCGAATTGACCATGGCAATTTCACCATGGTGAGTTGGCCTCAGTAAGTTGGCAGTAGTGAGCTGACCATGGCAAATTGACCATGGCGAGTTGGCCATGGCGAGTCGGCCTCAGCAAGTTGGCCGTGGGGAGTTGACCATGGCAAATTGACCAGGGTGAGTTGGCCTCAGCCAGTTGGCCTGGTGAGCTGCCTGTGTCTAGTTGTCGTAGACCTTTGCTGCTTCTCCTCTCGCCCTCTGGAGAATCAATCCACACCCTCTTCCCTGGATAGTCTCTGAAGTATTGGAAAGCTGCTATCATGTCTCCCCTTGAGTTCTCTTCCTGGAGCCTTTAAAGCCAGTCCTCCACCTACGAATGGTCTTCTAGCAGCCATTCAAAATTGTGATGGATTTTTAAAAAAACGTCTTCTGGGCCATCATCAAAAAACTTCTGAGTGGGTCATGTGATCACCTCTAGGGCATTTGGCAACCAGCTTGAATTTACAATCATGGATTGCAGCCTTCCACAGTCATGTCACTGCAATTTGTGACTCTTTTTTTTTTTTTTTTTTTTGCCATTGTCCAGCAGAAAACAGCAAAAGCAACGGTTGGATTTGCCAGATTTGCTTAACAACTTTAAATGGTTCATTTAAATCAGGGGTTCTCAACCGTGGCCACTTTAAGACTTGTGGACTTCAATTCCCAGAATTCCTCAGCCAGCAAAGCTGGCTGAGGTATTCTGGGAGTTGAAGTCCACATGTCTTAAAGTGGCCACGGTTGAGAACCCCTGATTTAAGGACTACGATGACTCACTTCACCGTTCATTTCACACACAGGCTCATGTCTCACACACCTGGCCTGTCT
>JARGCV010000271.1:290000-440000 GCA_034064705.1 Bothrops alternatus | reverse complement strand
GAGAGAATAGAATAGAAATAAGAATAGAATAGAAATAAGAATAGAATAGAAAGTAGAATAGAATAAGAATAGAATAGAATAAGAATAGAATAGAAAATAGAATAGGATAGGATAGAATTACAGGATAGAATCGAATTACAGGATAGAATAGAATAGAATAGAATAGAATAGAATAGAATAGAATAGAATAGAATAGAATAGAATAGAAAATAGAATAGAATAGAATAGAATAAGAAGACAGAATAGAATAGAATAGAATCGAATAGAATAAGAAGAGAGAATAGAATAGAATACAATAGAATAGAATAGAAAATAGAATAAGAAGACAGAATAGAATAGAATAAGAAGAGAGAATAGAATAGAATACAATAGAATAGAATAGAAAATAGAATAGAATAGAAGGAGAGAATAGAATAGAATAGAAAATAGAATAGAATAAGAATATAGAATAGAATAGAATAGAGAATAGAATAGAATTACAGGATAGAATCCAATTACAGGATAGAATAGAATAGATTAGAATAGAATAGAATAGAATAGAATAGAATAGAATAGAATAGAATAGAATAGAATAGGAGAACAAATAGGATAGGATAGGATAGGATAGGATAGGATAGGATAGGATAGGATAGGATAGGATAGGATAGGATAGAACAGAAAATAAAATAGAAGAGAAGAGAAGAGAGAATAGAATAGAATATAGAATAGAATAGAATAAGAAGAGAGAATAGAATAGAAATAAGAATAGAATAGAAATAAGAATAGAATAGAAAATAGAATAGGATAGGATAGAATTACTGGATAGAATCGAATTACAGGATAGGATAGAATAGAATAGAATAGAATAGAATAGAATAGAATAGAATAGAATAGAATAGAATAGAATAGAATAGAATAGAATAGAATAGAAAATAGAATAGAATAAGAAGACAGAATAGAATAGAATAGAATAAGAAGAGAGAATAGAATAGAATACAATAGAATAGAATAGAAAATAGAATAGAATAGGAGAGAATAGAATAGAATAGAAAATAGAATAGAATAAGAATAGAGAATAGAATAGAATAAGAAGAGAGAATAGAATAGAAATAAGAAGAGAATAGAATAAGAAGACAGCATAGAATAGAATAAGAAGAGAGAATAGAATAGAATAGAATAGAATAGAATAGAATAGAATAGAAAATAGAATAGAATAGGAGAGAATAGAATAGAATAGAGAATAGAATAGAATTACAGGATAGAATCCAATTACAGAATAGAATAGAATAGAATAGAATAGAATAGAATAGAATAGAATAGAATAGAATAGAATAGAATAGAATAGAATAGAATAGAATAGAAAATAGAATAGAATAGGAGAGAATAGAATAGAATAGAGAATAGAATAGAATTACAGGATAGAATCCAATTACAGAATAGAATAGAATAGAATAGAATAGAATAGAATAGAATAGAATAGAATAGAATAGAATAGAATAGAATAGAAAATAGAATAGAATAGGAGAGAATAGAATAGAATAGAGAATAGAATAGAATTACAGGATAGAATCCAATTACAGAATAGAATAGAATAGAATAGAATAGAATAGAATAGAATAGAATAGAATAGAATAGAATAGAATAGAAAATAGAATAGAATAGGAGAGAATAGAATAGAATAGAGAATAGAATAGAATTACAGGATAGAATCCAATTACAGAATAGAATAGAATAGAATAGAATAGAATAGAATAGAATAGAATAGAATAGAATAGAATAGAATAGAAAATAGAATAGAATAGGAGAGAATAGAATAGAATAGAGAATAGAATAGAATTACAGGATAGAATCCAATTACAGAATAGAATAGAATAGAATAGAATAGAATAGAATAGAATACCATTTCTGTCGCGTGGCTGTTCTCGTCTCTTCTTAAAAACCTCCAGTGATGAAGCTCCCACAACATCTGAAGGCAAACTGTTCCATTGGTTGATTGTTCTCACTGTCAGAAAATTTCTCCTATGTTGCATCTCTCCTTGATCAGTTTCCATCTGTTGTTCCCTGTCCGGCCTTCAGCTGCTTTGGGAAAGAGGTTGACCCCCTCCTCTCTGAGACAGCCCCTCAAATATTGGCTGCCCTTGGAGAAGATTCTCCTTGCTTAGACACGTCGCTGAAATGGCCAAAGGGGTGACTGGGGCAAAGGAACGGTCCTAAATTAGAGGTGTCCAAGCTTGGCAACTTTTTAAGACTGAGGGAACTACAACTCCCAGAATTCCCCATTCTCCAAAGAATTCTGGGAGTTAAAGTCCACAAGTCATTCAAACTTGCCAAGGTTGGACCTCCCTGCCCTAAATACAGTTGTGTCTTAGTGACCATTCAAAGTTACAGCAGCACTGAAAAAAGGGGACTTAGACCGTTTTTCACCCTGATGACCGTTGTAGCATCCCCAGGGTCACGTGATTTGCATTTGGATGTTTGGCATTTATGACGGTCGCAGTGACCCGGGATCGTATGTTTTCCCCTTCTGTGACCAGCAAAATCAATGGGGAAGCCAGATTTCTCTTGACAACCGTGTCTCTAATTTAACAACTGCAGTGATTCGCTTAACAAATGCGGCAAGGAAAGTCATAAAATGAGGCAAAACTCCCTGAACAAGTTTCTCACTTTGCAACATGAATTTTGGGCTCCATTATGGTCGTAAGTTGAAGACTGCCTGTAATTCATTCCCATGCCGCACGGGTACCTTTGGTCAATTTCTCCCTGGATTAAGTGGGAAAGGGGAGCTCTGGAAGAGCAGGAGGAGGGGGTTGGAGGGAGATACTACAACGGTCGTTAAGTGTGAAAAACGGTCCTAAGTCGCTTTTTTCAGTGTAACTTGGAACGGTCACTAAACGAACTGTTGTAAGCCGAGGACTGCCTGCAGTGGCGAATATCTGTAGTATAGGAGTTTATTTTTAGTTTGCTTTGCCTCCCTCGGATAAGTTGTAGGAGGGCGGGATACATAGCTGAGAGGGAATATAGAATAAGAGTTGGAAGGGACCTTGGAGGCCTTCTAGTCCAACCCCCTGCTCAGGGTGGAAACCCTTTACTTATATTCTACTTTTTCCCTGGCCAAGCCCCTTTTATCTTCCTTCACCTCTAAAATGAACCATCCCCAAAATCATTTTTGCTCAGGATTAAAACAAACCCCAGCTCTGCTAGCGCTCAAGATGTAATTCCGAGTCTTTTTTTTTCTGAATTTTTCTGTGAAACGGCTTTTTATATATCGTTAAACGAATCATACGCAGTTATTAAGCGGTTATTATCCAATTTATGCCTCTGTTCAAACTTCCTTTTCGAGTCCCTTTTTTGCTTTTGCACTGTGGGGGTTTTTGGCACGCTTGGGTGGTTTAAGCGCAGGGGGGGGTCTCCACCCTTGACAACTTTACTTGTGAACTTCAACTCCCAGAATTCCTCAGCCATCCGTTCTTTGCGGCTATGCTGGCTGAGGAATTCTGGGAGTTGAAGTCCACCAGCGGAGAACCCTGGTTTAGAGGATTTTAAAACATGTACTCCCATTTCATCGGCAAACGCTTGGAAGTGATAAGCCGGGACTGCCTGGGCTTTGGCGGGGAGTCCCAGAGCCGGAGGGGGGTGGGAGGCTCAGCCCGCTTCATGGACCATTTGACCGAGAAGCCGAAAAAGACCTCCTCCCTGAGGGGCCAAACAGGCCCCAAATGGCGGGCCCTCCCAGGGCTGCGCCTCAGTCCGAGCGGGCGGGGAGGCGGGGCCTGGGAGAACGGGGCGGCCAATCCGCGGCGTCCTTGCTGGCGGGGCGGCGCCGTCCAATGGCCGCCGCGCTCCTTGGCCTGCAGAGCTGCCAGCCGCGCCCGCGGAGGCGGAGGAGGGCGGGAACCGCCGGAGCCTCCACTCGACTGCGCCGCCGCCGCCGCCGCCGCCGCTTCTCCGCTCCAGGTGAGCCGCTGCGTGGGTGGGCCTCGGCGCGGCCTCGGAGGAGGAGGAGGAAGGGCCGGCTCCTCCACAGGCCCTCAGCCGTTGCCTCTCCGGGCGGGGCGTCGCTCCCGGGAGGGCCCGAGGGAAGCCTCAGGCGGCACAGCAGCCCCTCCCTCATCCCCCCCTCCGCCGTGGTTCCCCCCCTTCTGTGTGTGTGTGGGGGGTGTCCTCTCGTGCACGTAGGAGGTGTTATGGATGGAGAAGGGGAAGACACCCCCCCCGGAGAGGACTTTCTGGGGTCTCTTTCCTCCCCCTCCCCCCCAGAGAGGACTTTAGGGTGTCTTCCTCCCCCTCCCCCCCAGAGAGGACTTTCTGGGGTCTCTTTCCTCCCCCTCCCCCCCAGAGAGGACTTTGTGGGGTGCCTTCCTCCCCCTCCCCCCAGAGAGGACTTTGTGGGGTGTCTTCCTCCCCCTCCCCCCCAGAGAGGACTTTAGGGTGTCTTCCTCCCCCCCCCAGAGAGGACTTTAGGGTATCTTCCTCCCCCTCCCCCCAGAGAGGACTTTGTCCGGTGCCTTCCTCCCCCTCCCCCCAGAGAGTGTGGGGTGTCTTCCTCCCCCTCCCTCCCAGGGAGGACTTTAGGGTGTCTTCCTCCCCCTCCCCCCAGAGAGGACATTCTGGGATGTCTTCCTCCCCCTCCCCCCCAGAGAGGACTTTAGGGTGTCTTCCTCCCCCTCCCCCCCGGAGAGGACTTTCTGGGGTCTCTTTCCTCCCCCTCCCCCCCAGAGAGGACTTTGTGGGGTGCCTTCCTCCCCCTCCCCCCAGAGAGGACTTTGTGGGGTGTCTTCCTCCCCCTCCCCCCCAGAGAGGACTTTAGGGTGTCTTCCTCCCCCTCCCTCCCAGAGAGGACTTTGTGGGGTGTCTTCCTCCCCCCCCCCAGAGAGGACTTTAGGGTATCTTCCTCCCCCTCCCCCCAGAGAGGACTTTGTCCGGTGCCTTCCTCCCCCTCCCCCCAGAGAGTGTGGGGTGTCTTCCTCCCCCTCCCTCCCAGGGAGGACTTTAGGGTGTCTTCCTCCCCCTCCCCCCAGAGAGGACATTCTGGGATGTCTTCCTCCCCCTCCCCCCCAGAGAGGACTTTAGGGTGTCTTCCTCCCCCCAGAGAGGACTTTGTGGGGTGTCTTCCTCCCCCCCCAGAGAGGACTTTAGGGTGTCTTCCTCCCCCTCCCCTCCAGAGAGGACTTTAGGGTGTCTTCCTCCCCCTCCCCCCCAGAGAGGACTTTAGGGTGTCTTCCTCCCCCTCCCCCCCAGAGAGGACTTTGTGGGGTCTCTTCCTCCCCCTCCTCCCCCCAGAGAGGACTTTGTAGGGTCTCTTTCCTCTCCCTCCCCCCGCAGAGAAGACTTTGTAGGATGTCTTCCTCCCCCTCCCCCCCAGAGACGACTTTGGAGGGTCTCTTTCCCCCTCCCTCCCCCCCCCATTCCCAGGCCTTGGCCTTGCCTGCCAGGGCATCCCTGCAATCAGCGCCCGCATCTCTGCCAAGAGCTGCTGAGGGTTGGGAGATGCCAGCCCCGGAGGGCAAGAAAAACCGGCTGATGGACCGTTAGGAAGAAGCAGCCTCCCCGTTTGGAGGCCAACCTCCCTGGGGAATGTAAGGAGTGAAAGGCAGGTAGTCTCCGACTACCTTTGTTGTCGGAGTCTCCTTTGCTGAGTGAGCGTTTGACGTTACAAGGGCACTGGGTGGGCACAAAAAGGGGAAATTAGGACCCCTTTCTCCAACCGACCTGTCATTAGGACGGCCGCCGCATCCTGGGGTCGCGGGTTCTCCATTTGTGACCATCTGAAGGCCAGGTCAAGGGGGAAGCCGGACTCGCTTCGCCGGGATACTAACTGAACGACTGCAGGGATTCAGTTAACGACGGTGGCAATAAAGGTCGTAGAACGGGGCAAAGCTCCCTTCACAAACGTCTCGCTTAGCAGCATAAATGTTGGGCTCAGTTGGGGTCATAAATCAAAGATTACCTGTAACTTTTATTACCTTAGTTGTTTGGTGGTGCGTGAGTGGGCGCACACACCCACCCACACATAGGACGATCCTGGGGCTCCCAGATATTTATCTTGGTGGTTTTTTTTTTTTTGTTTTAGCCGTTGCCTTTTCTGATGTGTGACTCGTGCTGATGGTTTTCTGGACTAAATGACCTGTTTGGTACAAAGTGTTCTGGAGTGAGTGGTTGTCTCGTAGGAAAATGAATTGCAGTCTATATGCCCAGGGATTCAGTTCAGTTCAGAATAGAGCTGGAAGGGACCTTGGAGGTCGTCTAGTCCAGCCCCCCCTCAAGCAGGAGACCCTAGACTAGACCATTTCAATCAATCAACCAATCAATTAGAATAGAAGCTGGAAGGGACCTTGGGGGGTCTTCTAGTCCAGCCCCTTACTCAAGCAGGAGATCCTAGACCATTTCAATCAATCAGTCCATCAGAATAGTGTTGGGAGGGACCTTGGGGGGTCTTTTACTCCAGCCCCCTGCTCGAACAGGATACTATACTAGGGGTAGTCAACCTTGGCTCTTTTATGACTCGTGGACTTCAACTCCCAGAATTCCTGAGCCGGCTGTGCTGGCTCAGGAATTCTGGGAGTTGAAGTCCACGAGTCATAAAAGAGCCAAGGTTGACTACCCCTGCCCTATACCATTCCAGCCAAGTGGCTGTCCAGTCTCTTCCGCCCACCGCTTCTGAAGTTCCACTGCTTAATTGTCCTCACTGTTAGGAAGCTTCTCCTTAATGCCAGGTTGCTTCTCTCCTTGATTAGTTTCCATCCATCCATTCCATACATAGATTAGATGCCGGAGCAGAGCTGATATTGACCGCCTCCCTGACATTTAGGGAATTAATGCTGTGTCTGTATCAGTATGTTGTGATTGGCTATTACCCCGTGGTGGTGACTTAGCATTTAAGTCCTGCCAAACGTACATCATTGATGCTCTGGGCATAACAAGTGGGGCTGTCTGGCATTGCCTCTTCTGCCTTTTTGATGTAAACGATTCCTGGGAATTAACATAGCTATATTGGTCTGTTTTTGAAATTAAATTAACAGCTGTATATGAAAACAAAGTAGGAAACGCATCTTGTTCCTAGCTCAGAAAGAAGAAAAGGCAGACTGGGAATATTCTGCCTATTTGTTGCGTAGAGCCGTATTTCTCAATCCTGGCCTAGGTGGACCTTAATTCCCCAGTGATGGCTGCTTCACCCCTGCAGCCCCAGGTCTGTGGATTCCCACAATGGATAGAGGGTTGATCTGAATTGATCTCCAAGATCCCTTCCTGCCCAGTGACAAGAAGGAATACATGCTCCCTTTTTCAAGAAAACTGCAAAAATAGGAGTTGAAGAGTTCTGCATTTAGTTCTGCAGGTCAAGAAGCAACGGAGGGAAACTCATCAAGGGGAGAAGCAACTTAGAACTAAGGAGAAATTTCCTGACAGTGAGAACAATTAATCAGTGGAACAACCTGCCTCCAGAAGTTGTGAATGCTCCAACACTGGACATTTTAAAAAAGAGACTGGACAACTATTTATCTGAAATGGTATAGGCTAGGTTTCCTGCCTGAGCAGGGGGTTGGACTAGATGACCTCCAAGGTCCCTTCCAACATCATCTTCATTATTTTCATTGTTACCTGATAGCTTTTTGCTATATCCATCTAGCTGTTTTCTTTGTTTTGAATATTTCTGAAGACAGTTCTTTTAAGGGTATGCACATCCTGAAAATAACTTGAAGAAGCCACTTTGGATCTTAGACAAACACAACACATCACTGCTATTCACTATATCGATGCCCCCCCTTATGTTAATAGCACCCCTCTCACGTTCTCCTTCTAGACTGTCTTTTTTCCTCCAACCTCATTAAATTCATTCAAAAGCCCTCCAATCTGTCATATATATCACTTTCTCTGACTTGTTGCACCTCAGCAGTCATTAATTCTCACATTTTTTTCAGGGGCTCCCGTTGTTTTGCAAAATGGCATGGATACCCACCCCATTTATTTTTTTTAAATGATTGATTGAACTGCATGGGATGTAAATTAAATCAGCCTGAAGGGCTATCAAGTAATCCTAAAATCTTAAAACAGTTTGGTGATCCTACTTGGGGCCATATTTAAAACTTTTTTTTTTAAAATTAATTCTATTCACTTAAAGGAAAGCCCGTAAGCAAGTCACTTTGGATAGGAAGAGGGTCAGCATATACATTTCATAAATAGGAGTTGTGATGGCGCAGGGGTTAGAATGGCACTATTGCAGGCTGACTCTGCCCACAGCCAGGAAGTTCAACCCTGACCGGCTCACGGTTGACTCAGCCTTCCACCCTTCCCAGGTCCGTAAAATGAGGACCCAGATTGTTGGGGGCAGAACCCTGCAGCTGCTGGCTTTTTTCCAAGCTGCTTCTGGGGCCCATGCTCTTCTTGGCTGCCGCCTGTCCTAGCGTCCCATGCCTGAGCCGATGGGGCCAGGAGCATCAGACGTGGTTCTGAAGGCCAGCAGAGCTGCAGAAGACCCTGTTCCTGTCTGTTGTGGCACTCTTGAATGTGCTCCAATGGCGGGTTCTTTCACGATAGCCGAATTAAAGGAGACAGCATGGAGGTTTCCTTGGGGTGAAGCGAACCCAGAAAGAAGGCTGCTTTCCCTATTTATTGTATGTTACAGTGGGCGGTTACATAAGGCATCACATGGTTACAAACAGCCAATGACAATGTTATAGCTGTGGCCAATAGCAAGGTTACACTGCAAAGCTACACCTGTGGCCAATGGCAAAGCTTATACCTGTGGCCGGTAGATTCAAATCTTGGTACAACGTCCCTCCACCTGTTGGCTCCTCCCTCATTTCCTGTTTACTCCAAAATCTCATAGTCAAGCCACATGGGTCTTTGTTCCTTTGTCTTTGTTCCAAGCACATGGCATGGCAGTCTCTTTGTCCCAGGCTTCATGATTTCTTCGTCCCACCTATGCTCCGTCCAGTTCTTACAGATCCTAGGGGCACAGGCCATCAATCATAGCAACATCCTGTGTCTTTGAGCCAGGGTTGACCCTGCAGTTTTCTTGCTAGGCTGTTGGACGTGGTTGGCCATTGCCTACTTCCTAAGGCTGAGAGACAGTGGCCGGCTCATGCTTACCAGCTCTTTTAGTCCTGTGCCTTAATTACCACAGTGCACCAAACTGGTTGCCCTACTTCTGTTGGGTTTTATTTATTTATTTATTTATTTATTCATAGGATGTAACTTCTGGGATTGGCTTCTGCTGCAGTGTCTCCGTGTTGGGTCTGAGCAGACTTCATTGTGTCTTTGCAGTCAGCGTGTGGCTTGTGCTGTTCCAATTGCTCCTCCTTTTTAAAAAAAAAAACCAAAAACAAAACACCCTGTGCTGGCTAGACTCGCAGTGTTTCTCAACCTTGGCAACTTTATCATGTGTGGACTTCAACTCCCAGAATTCTCCAGCTAGCATTGCTAGCTGGAGAATTTTGGGAGTTGAAGTCCACACATGGTAAAGTTGCCAAGGTTGAGAAAGGTTTGAGACAGGAACACAACTCTCTTAAGCGGTATCTTTCCTTTTTGCAAATCCTACACAAGCGTCGTCCGCGGGAGGCATTTTGAATTGCTCCTTCCTTAAGAGTGGTGTGGATTCTGTTCACTTAAAGGGAAAAAAAAATTGGATTCCTTTAGCAGACTGAAAAAGGGAGAACAAGACAGTTGGACGCAGGACGCCTAAAGGCCATGAGTGAGGCAAGAACATTTTAAAATAAGTATCTGGAGACTCCCCCGCAGACATAAATACATATGTGTCGAGACATAGGTGTGTATACTGTATATGTTATAATTCAAGGTGTATACGTTAATGGTGTCTAGACAACAACCCATCCCTCCCGCTCTTCATGACATTAAATTTATACCTCTTATTTCTGTTTATATAAGCATCGGTGCCCTGGTGTGATACAGGTTCCCGTCCTATGGGCAACCTTACTTACGACAGATTAATTTCAACACATGCCTGGTCGGTAAAATATGGCTGACATTTAAAAGCAGTCATCAATTGCCTTTCAAGAGCGATTCTTTTTCAGAATTGTCTGGTGTGTGATGCAGCCGGAAGCTTTCCTTGCTAACACTTCGAGGTAGACCGGCTTAGAGAGAAACCCCTGGCGAACTAGAGGCCGCCTTTTCGAGCGAAGGGGTTGGCCTAATGGAACTGGGCGAGCCTGTTGTACTTTACCTTCTCTTCCATCTTTTGCTCAGTGGGTCTGGGGCTGCCTTCCAAATTCTGTTCGGTCCCCCCAAGATTGAAATAAGGTTTCGGCTCTCCTGGAAAGCTGTCTGTTCCCCTCAGGGTCATCTCTCTCCCTGCTTCTCTGCAGTTGCTCATGTGATGGATGTGATGAACTCAAGTTTCCCAGCATCTTGGTGTCCTGCTTAGCAGGACCCTTCTGGCCGCTGGGAGGAGAGACCAAGGGGAAGCCTGTAGTACAGGGGTTCTCAACCTTGGCAACTTTAAGACTTGTGGACTTCAATTCCCAGAATTCCTCAGTCCACAAGTCTTAAAGTTGCCAAGGTTGAGAACCCCTGCTGTAGTACAAGGCTTTTCAACCTTTTCACCCATTGTACCACTT
This sequence comes from Bothrops alternatus, assembly GCA_034064705.1. Taxonomy (NCBI): domain Eukaryota; kingdom Metazoa; phylum Chordata; class Lepidosauria; order Squamata; family Viperidae; genus Bothrops; species Bothrops alternatus. The sequence continues at coordinate 429,450 of JARGCV010000271.1, read as the reverse complement.
TTAGGATATGGCAACGTCCGAGTGCCACCCTTCGCTCAGCAAGGCATTAAAAACTTGATGACCAAAAGGAAAAAAGTGATAAAGTACAGGTAGTCCTCGACTTACAACAGTTCGCTTAGTGACTGTTCGAAGTTACAGCGGCACTGAAAAAAGTGCCTCCCAAAGCACAGCCGAGCAAGACGCCTGCCTGCCCACCCAGCGACACTCTTCCTCCTGTCCAAGGTTTTCATTGTTGTGAGGATTGGCAGCGGGGATGGGGTGGGGGGTGTTTGGGTTTTATCCCCCCCCCCCCGGTCTGCTGGGTGGTTGCAGCAGGTTTTGGTCCCTTCACAAGACCCTGGGACACTGGGACTGTCATAAATATGAATCCGTTGCCAAGCATCTGAATGTAAATCAGAAGACCCCGGAGAGGCTGCAACATTCCAGCTGATCGGCACTTCTTCTGGGCTCAGCAGAAGCTCCAGGATCAATGCTGCTTTCCAGCTGATCGGTGCTTCTTCGGGGCTCAGCAGAAGCGCCAGGATCAGTGCTGAGCTCCAGCTGGATCCTGGCGCTGATTCTGGCGCTTCCGCTGAGCCCTGACAGCCCCGAAGAAGCGCTGATCCTGGCGCTTCCGCTCAGCCCTGACAGCCCTGCAGCTCCAGCCATCTCTCGCTCAGGCTTGTGCGGTGCTGCCACCGGTTCAGCTCATTCCCCTCCCCCGCTACCTCTTTTCTGGGATGGTCGCGTACCCCCTGCCAGGTGCCAGTGTACCACAGGTGGTACCCGTACCACTGGTTGAAAAGCCCTGCTCTAGCAGGCCAGAAGGGGGTGGGAAGCATCCCAAGAAAGATGCAGGGAAAATTGTGTGTACAGTTGCCCAGAAAACAGCACGGAAAAAGGCATCCACCAAGTCCTGGGGAGCCAAGCTCATCTTAAAAGGGACATCCGCCCTTTTACGTGTGAGAAAAATCCTCCTTCGTTTTTTCTCATTTTAGACTCAAAGGTTGGAAACGGCCTTCGTGCGCTCCTGCTTTTGTGGCTGAAATTGAGCAAAGTCAACATTTTAGCCTGTTTTTTTTTTTCCAGAGGTGAAACATTTTGGTGGGGGGGGGACTGGGCTCTGGGTAAACCTGGTCCTTCCCTTCAGTGTCTCTAGCCAGACTTTACCAGCCAGTTTTTCTTTCTTTCTTTCTTTCTTTCTTTCTTTCTTTCTTTCTTTCTTTCTTTCTTTCTTTCTTTCTTTCTTTCTTTCTTTCTCTCTCTCTCTCTCTCTCTCTCTCTCTCTCTCTCTCTCTCTCTCTCTCTCTCTCTCTCTCTCTCTCTCTCTCTCTCTCTCTCTCTCTTTCTTTCTTTCTTTCTTTCTTTCTTGGAAGGTGGCTCACCTGAGCACCGAGCACAGTGCTGCAGTCTCTCTTACCGTTTTTTACATTTGGCTTTGCGTGAGAGGGGGGGAAAAAGTTTCTAAATAAGAGGTGTGCCAGATAACAGCCCTTAATATAAACATGTAAGGCCAGGTGGAACAGGAATAGTCCCACCCCCCCCCTTTTGGTTTAGAGAGGAAAAACTCACACCAACCTTCATGTCAAGGGTCTGCTTAATTTAGGACAAGCATCTTACAAATAGGGGACGTTTTTCTTCCGAGGGGGCACACGGCATGGATTTTGCAGTTTGTTAACTAACGCAGTTCCTTTGTGCTTCTAATTTGGCTTATTTTCCTCTCTTTTAAAACAATCTCCCGGCTCACCACAGACTTGGAATGTAGGAACAGCTTTTAACATTCCCAAACTGAAAAGAATGAACTGGCTGGAGGAGTAGCTCCAGATAAGGAAACGTTTGTTAGTGCAAATTGGGTTTTGTCTGGTTTTGCCTCTTTCGTGAACTCCGAACATCCTTGTTTCCTTACAATTTACGCCCTTCTGACATCAGACCTCATTTCAATGAACACGTGTGATATTATGGGATGCAAATATGTCACATGTTTGTCTACGTGCTAAAACTGATCTCCTATGCAAAGGGGAGGCTGCTTTTATCCCGTTCCTCTTGTGTTGTTCTTTGTTGCGGCAATATTATTCTTTGTTAACTATAAAAAGGAATGTGAGCTGGGTCTCCCTTTTCATAGGGAGATCCCACTTTATCAGGGTACCCTAATAAATCGCTTTTAAATGCTTATTGGGAAGGTAAACGGAGGCAGAACCTGGGTCCAGATTGGGCTACCAGTTCCTCCATCCAGACCATCAAGGATGGTTTTCCAAATAGCGTCAGCCGATAAAAGATGTTTGCCCCCACCTCCTTTGAATGTTTCTTTCTGTTTAAAGTCCATTCAGAGGAGAAACAAGGGCACCACAGTGCCTTTCAGACCTCATAGGGTAAAAGCTGTAATGATTGTTGTTGTTTTTTTATGAAAGGTTTCCTTTTTCCCCTACTTTTAAACAGTTGCCCGGAGGATAGGTCTCTTCACAGATCTGTGTGAAAACATCTGCATTTTGTTCCCTCCAACTGGCTTTCATTTTGTTCCCGTGAACTTGCTTTCCCTTTGTCGAGGCCTTGAATTTACGACTCCCGTTGGCCTCCATTCAGGGTGGGGCTTTTTGGCAGCTTTTCAGAGACGGAAACTATTATTTTATCTAAACACTTGGGTGCATGAGCCACGTGCGGCAGACTCGTTCCAGGCTGTTCTTCCCTGCCTTTTCCCTTCCAATGTGGCTTCTCTGTGCCAGCGTCGAAAGAGCAAAGCTCTTAAGCCCCAGTTTTGTTGGGGCAACGGGGTCCAAAGAAAATATAAACCGGCTGAGGAGGGGGGCAGAGGACCCTGTGGGGAGCCAAAACTGCTCCCTGCCCTTAACTTTGCACCCTCTGCCTCTCTTCCTCCCGCTCCCGTTTCTGGGCCATTTTTTACTGGCTTTTTTTCAGCCCTGCTGATCTTCATTTGTGCTCACATCTCGAGGGAGGCCAAGGCCGTAACCAATTTTGGTCACCCTACTGCAAAAGAGAGGTTGAGATTTTGGAAAAAGTTTAGAGAAGAGCAACCTAAGATGATCCAAGGCCTGGAGACTAAAACATTTGAAGAACGGCTGCGGGACTTGGGTTTGGCTAGTCTAAAGAAAGGTGGATTGAAATGTGGATTGACAGGCGGCTGTTCGGTAGAAGCTGGGTGGACAAGATCAGAAATGAGGAGGTGATAAGCCGCCTGGGAAAGGCCAGGGAAATCATCAAAACAATTAAAAAATGAAAATTAGAATATTTCGGACACGGGATGCGACACCCAGAAAAATACGGCATACTCCATTTAATCCTCCAGGGAAAGATTGAAGGCAAATGAGGTCCAGGCAGAAGAAGAACATCGTGGCTTCAAAATCTCAGGGACTGATTTGGACAAAACTCAGCAGCACTTTTTTGTGCGGCTGCTGATAAAAACAGGATCGCCAATGTCCGATAACGGATATGGCACAAGGAGGAGGAGGAGGAGGAGGAGGAGGAGGAGGAGGAGGAGGAGGAGAAGAAGAAGAAGAAGAAGAGGAGGAGGAGGAGGAGGAGGAGGAGGAGAAGAAGAGGAGGAGGAGGAAAAAAAAGAATAAGAAGAGGAAGAAGAAAGAAAGAGAAAGAAGAGAGAGACAGAAAGAAAGAAAGAAAGAAAGAAAGAAAGAAAGAGAGAGAGAGAGAGAGAGAGGGAGGGAGGGAGGGAGGGAGGGAGGGACTAGGAGGGACATGATGGCAGTCTTTCAGTACTTGATGGGCCACATTATTTTCCAGAGGGCAGAACAAGAAACAATGGATGGAAACTGATCAAAGAGAGAGTAACCTGGAATTAAGGAGAAACTTCCTAACAGGGAGGACAATCAACCAGTGGAACAGCTGGCCACCAGAAATCGTGGACGCTCCATCCGTGGAGGTTTTTAAGAAGAGACTGGACAGTCACTTGCCTGAGATGGTATAGGTACTCCTGCTTGAGCAGGGGGCTGGACTAGAAGACCTCTAAGGTATTTTCCAGCTCTATTCTGTTCTGTTTCTGCATAGCTGTCAATTCAGAGGAAAGGAAGGGAGGATTTAGCAGGTCCTGGCTGCATTTTCCTGGGACCTGGCCAGGCGCAGCTTTCCTGCCTCTGCTTTTAAACAGAGAGCTCTCCCCTCCCAGCCCCCAGGGTTAGCAGGAAGCCCCCAGATGGAGCCCTTGTCCAGGATTTCCTGCAGAAACTGGACAGTCACCCCCTTTGATCAACGGGCTGGGAGTCGGGTCTCCTGGCAGAAACAGTGGCCAAAAAAAAAACCCCACGGATGTCCCCTGCAAACCCACCCAGCGATCTGTGAAGCCCTTAAAAGTCGTGAGAGTCGAGGGTGGATTATTTGTGCAGGAAATCTATGCACAACGTACATACGCACGACGTGTGGACCCACAAGTGAGCCCCAAGTTTCTGTGCCTAAGCGCGACAGTTGTGAAGTGGAATTTTGCTCCGTTTGTTGCCTCAGTTGTTAAGGGGAATCACTGCCGTTGTTGACATTAGCAACCGGGTTGTTAAGTGAATCTGGCTTCCCCATTGATTTTGCTTCTCAGAAGGTGGCAAAAGGGGATCACGTGACACCCCCCTTGGGGGGGACCCTGCAACGGTCATAGGTGTGAGTCAAGTTGCCTAGCGTCTGAATTTTGATCACGTGACCCTGGGCAATGGTCGTTAAGTATGAAAAGCAGCCGTCAGTCACTTTTTCAAGGGCCGTTGTAACTTTGAACGGCCATTTCAATGAACGGTCGTAAGTCGAGGACTCTTTTCTGGGGTTGGGACGGCATTTAGTCCTGCTGCTGCCTCTAAGGCAAGGAAAATTTTCCAGGGAGGATACCAGAACTGTAACTGCAGTATGTGCATTTTATATCCGTGGCTGTGCAAACAATGACATTTCACAAATTCCACTCATCACCTTTTAAACCTGCTACCCAGCAGAGGCGGTACAGGTAGTCCTCGATTTAGGACCACAGTTGAAAGGCCAGGAGAGCCGGTCAGTGAATTTTGCCCCCATTTTACGACTTTTCTTGCCGTAATTGTTAGGCGAGTCACCGTAGTTGCTAAGTTAGCAGCCCAGTCGTTAAGCGGATCTGGCTTTTCCCCCCCTCATTGATGTTACCCGTCAGAAGGTCGCAAAAGGGGATCCCGGGGGGACGCGACCATCGTAACTCTTGAGTCCGTGGGAAACCGTCTGAATTTTGATCACGTGATCCTGGGGACGCTGCCACGGTCGTAAGTGTGAAACGCAGTCCCAAGTCAACGTTTTTCAGTGCCGTCGTAACTTGGGACGGTCACTAATAGATCTGTTGTAAGTGAAGGACCGCCTGTAATAGTGTCATTATGTAGTTTGGTTTTCAGTTAGATCGGGGTAGGCAACCTTGGCTCTTTTATGACTGGTGGACTTCAACTCCCAGAATTCCTGAGCCAGCCATGCCTGTGGACTTCAACTCCCAGAATTCCTGAGCCAGCCATGCTTGTGGACTTCAACTCCCAGAATTCCTGAGCCAGCCATGCTTGTGGACTTCAACTCCCAGAATTCCTGAGCCAGCCATGCTGAGAGGTTTCCAAGCTGAGCCATACTGGTTCAGGAATTCTGGGAGTTGAAGTCCACCAGTCATGAAGGGACCAAATTTTCTCCCATGCTGGCTCAGGAATTCTGGGAGTTGAAGTCCACCAGTCATAAAAGAGCCAAGGTTGCCTACCCCTAAGTTAGATCTTCCATTGAACTCCATAATGTGATATAGGCAGTTGATAACTATTTTTTCATTGTCAAGAGTACTTTATTAAATCCTATCAAGCAGAAATAATTATTTTTCTTCTTATTTTCTTCCACTGATTTAATTTACGGGTTAATTTTTAAAACAAAGCAATGCAGCTTTTGGCTTGTAATATATTGTCCTCAAGTAGTTTTATTCCCAAATATGCTAACTTTTGAGCATTACATATATAAAAAAAAACCTTGGCAGGCCCTCCCCATTTTTTTAGTACTTGTTTTTAATTCTACAAGAAATGTGAATTTCTGCTCCTCCTAAATCAGCGGTTATCAACCTGTGGGTTGCGACCCCATTTGGGGTCAAACGACCATTTCATGGGGGTCGCCAAACAACGCTACCCTGCGCATGCGCGATGCGGGCCGGGGTCGCACCACGCATGCGCGGCGCAGGTCGGGGTCGCAGCCTGAAAAAGGTTGAGAATCGCTGTCCTAAATAATGAAGTACTAAATTCTCATGGTTGCTATGGGGCCCGCTTGCTGAAGCTCTGATATTTTTCTTGCCCAAAAAAGATTTGAGACAATACCAAACGAACCATGGTATTTCATTATGTATTTTATTATGTATTTGTCACTCAGTCTGACCAGTTATTGAAAGATTCCCTGCTACTATAACATCTTTAAATCTATAAAAATTGCCTTCTCGCAGATTTCATTTTAGCCCGACCATCATCATTATTATCTTGATCAATACAGGTTAGTAGAGGAGTTAAAAGGGAAGTATCCTTTACCAAAACGGTGTATGTACTCTTCCAAATTTGAAATATTGCTTTAATAAAGCACTTTTCAATAAGTTTTATTCTAGAACAGTGTTTTGGTTGGGGGAAAAAACACATTGATCTATAATTCTGTATACTTATCTGGCTCTAAAAATGTTTCAATTTGAATCCATTTTAGAAGCGTCTCCCATAATAAATGGAATTATACGCCCCAAATATGCCACTTTTATTTCCTCTTAGTTTTTGTGCAAGAAAATAAGAAGCTTTCTATTTTTATTTCATTTTTGCCAATTTCTTACGAGGTTATGCTGGAATTTCCCCCCAGGAGGGATTGAAACAACAAGTTAACCTGTGCAACCATTTTCATTTTTACCACTGCAACTCACCCTAAAATATTGAATTGTTTTGAAGCCAACTTCCTAATAACCTTTGATTAATTTCTTCCACGTTGATTCATAACTATTTTTTAGAAAAAATAATTTATTTTTTAATAATAAATTAAAAATAATTTAATTTATTTTTTATTAATATGCTTAACTGTTTCAAAGATTTATATACAGGTTGTCCTTGACTTAAAAATCAGTTAGTTATATCGCCGGAAAAAATGACTTATGACTATGTTTCACACTTACGACCGTTGCACACACCCTCATGGTCATGTGATTTACATTCGGGGGCTTGACAACTGACCCCTACTTATGACGGTCACAGTGTCCTCCGGGGGTCACGCGATCCACTTTTGCGACGCGCAAAGTCAATACGGAAGTCAGATTTGCTTAACAACCTTGACTGCAAGTGATTCGTTTAACGGCTGTGGCCGGCAAGGTTGTAAAACGGGGCGGGTTGTAAAATTTTCTCGCTTGGCAACATAAATTCCGGGCTCCCTTTTGGTCGCTAAATCGAGGACTGCCTGTAGTCGCATTTGTTTCCAGGGCTTGTTTCAGCAGGAGCCCCTTGCTGTCTTTCTTTTTTTTAAAATGTTTTTTCTTCTCGCTTTTGCAGAACCATTGAAACTGTACTATGAATGGTGAAACGAGAGCAGAGGTGGTAACTTCACCACCCCCAACAGCCCCCCACAAAGAGAGATATTTTGACAGAGTGGATGAAAACAACCCCGACTACTTGAGGGAGAGGAATATGGCCCCTGACCTTCGCCAGGATTTCAACATGATGGAACAGAAAAAGAGAGTATCCATGATCCTCCAAAGTCCGGTAAGAACGTTACTATCATTTCGCCCCCCCCCCCAGCAGTGCATGACCCAAAAAAAAGAAGCACGTAGAACAAGTTGGATCCGAAGAATACAGAGCAAGCGACAAAGAAAAGAAAATGAGACCATTTAAATGCTCTGCGTTTTGAAGACAGTTTTCAAACAAGGCGGTTTTAGTATGTGACTTAAGCCAGGAAAAGTCTCTTAAAGCGCACACGGGCGCGTTTCCTTGGGAAAAAAAAGCACTGCTTCTCTCTGTTTTTTTGTTTTGTAGTTCAGATGTCTAATGCCGTTTCGTTTGTGTGGCTGAAAAGGCCTTAAATAGCTCTTGAATCCATTCCGCAAGTATTATGTATTTTTCTTCTCGCTGTTGTTGCTAAAGCAAAGCAGTGATAAAATATTGGAATATTACATACTCTAATACTGCAGTACATCGACGTCAGAGAATTCAGGGCTGCTGCAGCCCAAATTATTTCCTTCATAAAATAGATAGATCAATATAACCACAGGTTACGCAATATTCTGTGCCGCCCTCCCTCCTTGAAAAGTCCTACGGATACTCCTTGAGTTACAATGTTTAATGATAGCCCAGAATTACAACAGTCTAAGGAAAGATCCTTTATAGCCCCTAAACCAGAGGTCCCCAACCTATGGGCCATAGCTCACTACCGTAGCCTCTTGGCCACCAGGCTGCGTGAGTGGGTTGACAATACACGTGTCAATGCTGCAAATACTGTATATTCTTGCTTTGACAATATGCAAAACTGTCTGGTATTTATTGGGTTAATACATAGCTTAGAGTTGGGGGGGGTAAAAAGCCTAGGAAAGAAAGAGGAAGTAAACCTTTGACCTTCACACTAATTGGATAATGTGACTTGTGACTGCAAGATAAGGGAGCGGTTTAGCAAGAAAAGTTAGATGCCAACAAGAGGAAGTCAGATTCTGGCATAAAACGTCCATGAGGTGCCGTCAATTTGTAACACTGTAATAAAGGCTTTAGGATAAACATGCCTGAAAGTTCTTTGAAGTGTTTCATTAGTTGGAACTTTGACAACACGCGTGTGTGCACGCATGCTCATCCCCCTTGCGCCAGCCCTGAGTCTCGCACCGATGCTAGCTGAGCCTTGTGCAGGCGCTAGCCATGCCTCACACCAACACTAGCCAAGCCACATACCTCACACCAGCGCTAGCAGCCCCATTTGCGGAGCGTGCATGCTCGCAGCCCCATTCACACTCACGTACATGCAGCCACATTAGCGTGAGTGCGCATGTGCTCATAAAGGTCCCTGCCCCTCCCTTTCCCACTGGGCTGCCAACCCAGAAAGGTTGGGGACCCCTGCCCTAAAGAACTTCTGGCCATCGGAAAACATTGCACCACCACTCCTGCGGTCACATGATCTGGATGCTCAGCACTCTGTTTGCACTTAAAGACCAGTTGTCAAGTATCCTGCAATTATGTGATTGCCAGCTGCAACCTTCTCTGCTGGCTTCCCCATTAAATCATTGGGGAAGCCGGTAGGGAAGGTTTGCAAGCTGCTGAGAAGACACACACACACACACACACACACATCATCTGGAGGCTGGCTGAAAGAGTTACCTCCTGAGGGGAGCTGAAATTCCTTCAGAGAATTTTCCCCAGAATTGCCTCCTGAGGGGAGCTGAAATTCCATCAAAACATTTTCCTCAGAGTTGCCTCCTGAGGGGAGCTGAAATTCCCTCAAAAAGTTTTCCTCAGCGTTGCTTCCTGACGGGAGCTGAAATTCCCTCAGAAAATTTCTCTCAGAGTTGCCTCCTGAGGGGAGCTGAAATTTCCTCAGAAAATTTCCTTCAGAGTTGTTTCCTGAAGGGAGCTGAAATTCCTTCAGAAAATTTCCCTCAGAGTTGCCTCCTGAGGGGAGCTGAAATTTTCAGGCCAAATCCTGAAAATGTCTGCTCCATTCCTGCACCCCACTGAAGGTGTCTGCTTTTGGCCAAAGAGTTGGACACCAAACCAAGCCATGGCTCCTTCATCAGCCTTTTCACGTGCGATGTTGCTCTGTTCTTAGGCATTTTGTGAAGAGTTGGAATCCATGATCCAGGAACAGTTCAAGAAAGGGAAGAATCCTACAGGCCTGCTGGCTCTCCAACAGATTGCAGACTTCATGACGGCCAACGTTCCCAACATCTTCCCACCAGCTCCTCAAGGAGGCATGACTGCCTTAAATATGAGTGAGTCAGATGGAGAAGGGCTGATGACATCTTGGCTATGCAGGTAGTCCTCAACCAACGACCACAATTGACCCCAAAATTTCTGTTATGTGAGTTTTGCCCCATTTCGCGACTTTTCTTGCCACAGTTGTTAAGGGAATCACCGCAGATGATAAGTGAGTAACCCGATTATTAAGTGAATCTGGCTTCCCCCACAGACTTTGCTTGTCAGAAGGTCACAAAAGGGGGATCACATGACCCCAGGGACACAGCAACGGTCATAAATATGATGATTTTGATCACGTTATCATGGGGTCGTAACTGTGAAAAATGGTTCTAAGTCCCCTTTGTTCCGGTGAAAATTTGAACAGTCACTAAACAGACTGTTGTAAGTCGAGGACTACCTGTCATTTTGTATTTTTAGTAATTGGCAATGGTTTTAATTAGTAAATTGGAGAGCTGCCCCTGTTGAACTGGATTTCTGCCCGTGTCTTTTCTCTCAGGCCTTGGTATGGTGACGCCCGTGAATGATCTGCGGGGATCGGATTCCATCGCTTACGAGAAAGGGGAGAAGTTGCTGCGATGCAAGCTGGCTGCGTTCTACAGGCTGGCCGACCTCTTTGGCTGGTCCCAGCTCATTTACAATCACATCACCGTGAGTCTGCAGTTCCGTAGGAGAAATGAAACGGGTGGGGGATCCAGTCCCATTCAGTCCAAGTCCCAAAGCAATAAAGCAGGGGTCTTCAAACCTGGCCCTTTTATGATTTGTGGACTTCAACTCCCAGAATTCCCCAGCCAGCGTCATTGGGAGGACCATAACCCTTGTAGATGGGTTGATTTTTCGATCTATCTTGAGCTTTCTGCAGTTCAGATTGTGGCTCTCAGAGCTTAACCTTTCCTCCTCCTCCATATTTGCAGGTCAGAGTAAACGTGGAGCAAGGACATTTTCTGATTGTGCCTTTTGGACTTCTCTATAGCGAAGTTACTGCATCCAGCTTGGTAAGCGAGAAATTAAACACAGAGACAAGAGTTCTTGAACGTCTTAACTCATTGCCAGTTGGGGCAAGCGAGTGCCGCGTTTAAATCTTGGATTGGGCCCTTCCTGTCCAAACCTTCCTTTCTCAAATACCCAATGCTGGGTATTGATAACCCTCGGCCTGCTTTGCTTCCTGCGGGTGGCAGTTCACGCGGCTGAATCGCTGAATCACCTGGACTCCTCTCTGTGGCTTGCGAGCTCCTTCCACATCTTCCTTCAGGCTCATTTGCGAAGCCCTGCCCTGTTCTGTTATTTATTCTCCTCCTGTGTGCTACCTTTATGCACATTTGCCTCCCCCCTCCCCAGTAGCATTTAAAATGACTCGAATCTGTTTCCCTCCTACCTTTTCCTCCTGCCACCCTTTTCAGAGCCGTTCTTCAGAGAAGCGGATCAGTGAACCTTTTTTTTTTCTTCCCCAAAAAACAATTTTTATTAGTTTTCCATTTTACACCAACACAGCTTAAGAACCCATGTGGAAACATGGTGATCCATTTTTTTAAAAACAAACAAACAATAACATAGGACATATATTATAATCAAATTAATACATTTTCAAATGAATTCATTCATTACTGCATCTAACCATAAACTGCATTAATCAATAAAAATTTTAATCTATAAGAACCTATATTTCCTCACACATTTCAACTTCAGCTAAATAAACTCCCATTTATTTAGAAACATAATCAAGTTTGAAAGAACTTAAGGTCTGATTTTTCTTTTTATTTATTTATTTTTTTGTCTGTTAGTTAAAAGAGATTGATTAGTTGATAGACTAGATACATATAGGATAGACTAATACTTTATTTTAATTAAGGGATATTAGTGGAAGAAGAATCAAATAAAATTTATGATAAAAATTAAGGAACTAGAATATATTGGAAGGGATACCCGAATTGATAAAGTTTGTATTTAAAGTTAATTTGATCATGGTTGTATAAATTTTTAAAAGAAACAGGTATAGGTTGATTAAATTTAAGCTAGATTGAACGATTTTAAATAAATTATGTTATTTAAGATAAAAAGAGAGGGAATACTAGAGGTATTGATTGAATTATGTATAAATGTTTTGTTTTTGGATGATTATCTACCCCAACACCACGGTGTGCCTTGAGCACTTTGTTGATAATAAAAAAAACAATAAAACTTACTTAAAAAAAACATAATCAAGTCAATATCTTTCTAAAACCAATTCATTCACTAATATAACATTTCATCCAAGTTATATAATTGAAAATAAACTAACATTCTCTATTTATATTGTTATAGGCTCATTAAAACATTTCTAAGACAGATTTTCATTGAATATATCCCTCTATATAAATTTCATTAATCCATAAAAGTTCACAAACTCATTATCCAGCCCAAAGATCCTGTATCATGCTTTCTTAATTTTGCAAATATTTAATCGTAAACTAACATATTCATTTACTATTCAGGTGCTCCCAAGTGTTTTTTTATTTAGACATTATTAACTCCAAAAATAAATTCCTCTCTTTCTCACCAATCTTCTATTGTTTTTCACTGTGTCTCCAAACCTCCAATAATTAATTCCATCATTTCCCATATTTCAGTTCTTTTCTCATTATACCATCTCTAATATTAAAAACATACGAAGCCCTTTTAAGTAAGTCGAAGTCCAAATCAATCCAGATCGCTGTAGGGATCAGTGAACTTTTAAGCCTTTCCAGGACCTCCCCTCAGATGCACCTTGAGAAGGAGACGGTGGGAGCCCTGCTAAAGTTACGTCTCAGAGGCGTGGAGGACTTTAGCACTGGAACCCGCTTCCGAGGACTTGTGCTGCATTTATTCATGTTGCTAGCAGGATTCGTGCCAGGGTAGATAGGAAGCAGCACCACAGCTCCGCTCTTTCTGAGTGACATTTTGTATCCCACCACCAGTTGGTCATCATTTCTGATTCTGGAGACCTCACTCGAGCAGCTGCGCGTTTATTTTCTTTCATCATGTCTTCAGCCATGCCCCCCGCACCTTTTCAAGAGATCTGCCCACATCAAAAGAAGTTAGCTCGGTCAATTGTCTGTCAATGTGGCTGCACAGAACCGTAAAGAAACAAAAAGACTTATTCTTCGCGTCCGTCTCTAGTGCTGCCCCCCTCCCCCAAGCTGCATCCTCTCCTGAAATGGGTTTGTTGCTTATACAACCGAGGATTGTAATAACAGTTGTATAAACAAGAAGCGTGGAATCAAAATCACGTGACGTATTAGTAGCGCTTTATAAATCCTTAAGTAAGGCAGTAAGAGTATACTGCCTCCAGTTTTGGTCACCACATTACAAAAAAGAGGTGGAGACTTTGGAAAAAGTGCAGAGAAGAGCAACGAGGATGATTAAAGGCCTGGAGACTAAAACATATGAAGAACGGTTGCAGGATTTGGGTATAGTTTAATGAAAAGAGGGAGTTAAGGGTGACATGAAAGCAGCCTTCCAATATCTCAGGGGCTGCCCCAAAGAACAGGGGGTCAAGCTATTCTCCAAAGCACCAGAAGGCAGGACAAGAAGCAATGATGGAAACTAATCAGGGAGAGAAGCAACCTGGAACTAAGGAGAAACTTCCTAACAGTAAGTACAATTAACCAGTGGAACAGCTTGCCACTAGGAGTTGTGGTTGCTCCAACACCGGAGGCTTTTAAGATGTCAAACTGCCGGCCCACGGGCCGGATGCGTCACATGGAAGCCACACCCACCCCATTGCTGGCAATGGCAATACCGACCCGATAGGTTGCGCGACGTCACGTTACGTTGCGAGTTTGACATGCCTGTTATAGGGTCTCCTGCTTCAGCAGGGGGTTGGTCTAGAAGACCTCCAAGGTCCCTTTCGGCTCCTATTCTATTCTGTTCTGTCCTGGTTCATTCTATTCTATTCTATTCTATTCCATTCCATTCCATTCCAGTTCTCCGGAATAGGGCGGCATAGAAATTAAATAATAATAATAATAATTCCATTCTATTCCTTATTCTATTCTATTCCATTCCATTCCATTTCCATCCCCTATCCCCTTTCAGGTGACTGGCGTCTTCTTTCCCTCCTGCAGGAAAAGAGTTAGAATGACTTCAATATTTAATGCCGTCTTTTGTTATCAGGTTAAAGTGAATTTCCAAGGCGAAGTCATTGATCGTGGAAGCACTAACTTGGGGATTAATCCGGCTGGTTTCACATTGCACTCGGCCATCTACGCCGCCCGCCCGGACGTCAAGTGCATTGTTCACATCCACACTCCCGCAGGAGCAGCAGTAAGAGCATTCTCTTGTCTTCTAGCTGTGAGATCACAAAGAGTGTCCATGACACGCCACATAGCGCACAGGCAGTCCTCTATTTTACAGCAGTTCGTTTTGTGACTGAAGTTACAGTGGCGTTTTCATAAAGCGGCTCATTACCATTTTTCACCCTTTGCGACTGTTGCGACAATCCCCTCGGTCACCTGATTTGCCATTGGACGCTTGGCAGTTGACCCTCCCTCCCCATCAATGACCGTGGCAGTCATGCGATCCCCTTTTGCAACCTTTTGAAGTCCACAGGTTGTGTAAAGTTGCTATAATTGTCCACCCTTGGCGTAGGGGAAGCCAAATTGCTAAAAGGGGTAGATCAGTTGCATGGAAATGAATCACATCTTCCATCCCTCTAGGGTTTGAAGTTGGGTGCTTCCCGCAGAGTGGAACAATTTTCTGGACTGAGCCCACAAGCTCCAACAGCTAAAGCAGCGGTTCTCAACCTGTGGGTCGCGACCCCATTTGGAGTCGAACGACCATTTCACGGGGGTCGCCAAACAACGCAGTCCGCCATTTTTTTCCCCTTTTCCCCTCGGCTGGCGCAGGGGGCAGCACCGCGCATGCGCGATGCGGGCCGTCGCACGCCATGCATGCGCGATGCGGGCCGCCGCGCATGCGTGGTGCAGGTCGGGGTCATGGCCTGAAAAAGGTTGAGAGCCGCTGAGCTAAAGCTTTCCACACTTCAGTAGATTACAGATTTTCAGAGTATACTTGGATACCGCATTCCCAACTTTATATGCTTTTTCCCCATCATTTTTTTCAGGCTTTGCTAAATAGTAAAACAGGGCCGATACCCAAGGAAGCCGAAAGCCTGTAAGCCTCTTCCTCTGAAATAATAAGCATTTCCAACATAAGAGAGACTGAGATAGGATTTTTGCTACACGGCCTCTGGCGTGCCCAGTGAAACAGTCAATTGCTGAATTAATGCTTTCTTGAAATCATAGAATTATAAGTAGGGCTGTGTTACTGTTATCCTTCTTATCTTTCCGACAGCACTTTATGATAAAAACTTGGTTGTTTGTATCTTATGATTTATGTTAATTGCTTGATTTAGTATCCTATGATTATCACTGGATGTTGTCTTTTAGGATCTATGTATTTTATGATTATGATCGTGATTTATCATTTGTTGCTTGAATGTACACTGAGAGCTTCTGCATCGGAGGCAATTTCCTTGTGTGTCCAGTCACACTTGGTCAATAAGGAAATTCTATTGTGTTCTGTTCAATTCATATTCTATTCTATTCTATTCTATTCTATTCTATTCTATTCTATTCTATTCATTTTCTGTTCTGTTCTATTCTATTCAATTTCTGTTCTGTTCTGTTCTGTTCTATTCTATTGTATTCTATTCTATATTCTATTCTATTCTATTCTATTCTATTCTATTCCATCCCATCCCATCCCATCCCCACTCTTCCAAATTTTAGCCTATTGGTTTGCGTATCAGGATTTTTCAAAATGGCTGCTCTCAGCCACTTGCCTCAGTTTTACTTTCCAGTATTTTTTTTTCCAGATGAGAGAATTGTCCGCAGGGGACACCCCCCCCCCCAAAGTTGTCTTTCCTTTGAGAACAGACAATTTATAGGTAAGACACTAGCCGATTTATATCCTGCTGTCAGTAAAACCCATTTAAATATTCTCAGGTATCGGCGATGAAACACGGTCTCTTGCCCATCTCCCCGGAGGCCCTGTCTCTCGGAGAGGTGGCCTACCACGATTACCACGGCATTCTTGTGAACGAGGAGGAGAAGGTCCTGATTCAGAAGAACCTGGGCCCCAAAAGCAAAGTGAGTATATCTACACAACCCATTTCATAAGGAACTGGCAGAAAATGTGGGACTTCTCTGACTTGCGGCCTCTTTTGTTTCTGTCCACGGCTCCTCCAGGTCCTCATACTCAGAAACCACGGCTTGGTCTCCATTGGAGAAAGTGTGGAGGAGGCATTTTACTATATCCACAATTTGGTTATTGCCTGTGAGATCCAAGTAAGCAGTGTTGTTTCTTGACTTGTCCACTTCGAATCGGTCTGGGAAAACACGTGCGACGCGAGCAGCTGAGACCAGTAGAATAAAAAGACGTCTATGGAAAAAGGCGTGGGAGAGCTTTAGTTTAATATCAAAAGACTTGCTATTTCTCTCCCCCCCTTTGATTTAATTTAAGAGATAAATTCTACTTGAAACCTGGTGTGTAATCCAGATGAGACAGTACCTCAGTGCTTGATTTATTTCTTCTAATTATCATCGCTTGTTTACTTTCAGGTACGGACACTGGCCAGTGCAGGGGGGGCAGACAATTTAGTGCTCTTGGATCCCAGCAAATACAAAGCCAGGCCTCATTGCCATGAGTCTGCAGCGGGGGAGGGGGCAGCCCCACACCCCAAATGGCAAACTGGAGAACAAGAGTTTGAAGCCCTCATGCGAATGCTTGACAATTTGGTAAGACAAAACTCTGCCGTTGCCTACAGATTCAGCCTAGGTGAGGTGGACTGGTTCCAAGTACAATAGAGGATGAATGGAACAGAATAGAACAAAATAGAATAGGGAATGGAATGGAATGGAATAGGAGATAGAATAGAATAGAATAGAATAGAATAGAATAGAATAGAATAGAATAGAATAGAATAGAATAGAATAGAATAGAATAGAATAGAATAGAAGAGTTGGAAGGGACTTTGGAGATCTTCTAGTCCAACCCCTTGCTCAGACAGGAAACCTTACACCATTTCCTATAAATGGATGGATGGGTGGATGTCTCTTAATATCACAAAGCTCTTGTGACTGACACACAAAACATCTTGTTCTTACCTTAAGGAGAATGCAATTGGAAGTGAAACAAAACAATCAAAGCCTTGATCAATCATCGCCACAGCAGAGAAATCTTTCAGCAACATTTAATGTTCATTTTCTTGAACATTAAATAGAACATTGAGTAGAAAATAGTATCGATAGCTCAGGGTTAAACATTTCGTTATCCAGCTAGCTGGGTAATGAAAGGTCTGTCAGCAAACAACCCAGACCAGAGAAAGCCAAGGACTCCACAATTCATTTTCTGGATATTATTCAAGGATAAGCGAACATGCAGATGGGTGAAATTGCTGTGTTTGTGAGTCGTGCTGGTGCAGTGGTCAGAATGCAGGACTGCAGGCTAATTCTACTGACTGCCGGCTGCCAGCAGTTCGATCCTGACCGGCTCAAAGTTGACTCAAAGTTGACTCAGGTCGGTAAAATGAGGACCCGGATTGTTGGGGGCAAACAGGCTGACTCTGTAAAGAACTGTGAAGCAGTATATAAGTCTAAGGGTTATTACTAGTCCGTCCATTTGTAGCGGTAACAGTGGTTAGAATGCTGCATTGCAGGCTAACTCTGCCCACCGCCAGCAGTTCAATCCTGACCGGCTCAAGGTTGACTCAGCCTTCCGTCCTTCCGAGGTCGGTAAAATGAGGACCCGGATTGTTGGGGGCAAACAGGCTGACTCTGTAAAGAACTGTGAAGCGGTATATAAGTCTTAAGGGCTATTACTAGTCCTCCCTCCCTTCCATGGTGGCACAGGGGTTAGAATGCTGCATTGCAGGCTAACTGCCAACCGCCAGCAGTTCGATCCTGACCGGCTCAAGGTTGTTGACTCAGCCTTCCGTCCTTCCGAGGTCGGTAAAATGAGAACCCAGTTTGTTTTTTTGGGGGGGGCAAGAGATTAACACTGTAAGCCGCTTAGAGAGGGCAGTAAAGCATTGTAAAGCGGTATATAAGTCTTAAGGGCTGTTGCTACTCCTGACGAACCCCTTGACCGAATTTTCCCCACCGCTTTGGTGTTTCTCCAGGGTTACAGGACTGGCTACCCCTACCGATGCCCTGCTCTGAGGGAGAAGACTAAAAAGTTCACTGAGGTGGAGATTCCCGCTGCCGTCACCGGCTACTCTTTTGCTAGTGACGGGGACTCAGGAACTTGCTCTCCTCTGAGGCATAGCTTTCAGAGACAGCAGCGAGAGAAGGCACGGTGGCTAAATGCCAGCCGAGGGGATGACCCAGCCGAAGAAGGGCCGGATGGCGGCAGCCCCAAGTCGAAGACTAAGGTGTGGACGAACATTACACACGATCACGTGAAACCCTTGCTGCAGTCTCTCTCGTCCGGTGTCTGCGTGCCAAGCTGTATTACCAACTGCTTGGTCTGTGCCTACCTTACTGTTCATAGTTAGATGATGTAGCGCGACCGTTGGCGGCAGCTGCTGGGAGGCTTTGGATGCTGGCGAGCCGCACGGATTTCCCAACTCCCCCCCCAAAAAAACCCTTCTGATCCCGGGGGAGAGGGGAAGTGGGCAGCAGGAAAGATTACCTTTCTGCCTCTCTGGCCAATAGATAATTCCCTGTCCTCCGGGTTCGATGCCCACCGCTTAAATTGCTTCGAGGGAGAGGAATACGGTGTCGTTTCCTCTCCTGGCTCAACTCCATCCATACTTTAATGACTGGGCCTTAGAATGGCCTTGGCATACTTCTAAACAAATCCCAGGCCTTTAGACTCCGTTAGGCAGTTTCTACGGGCAGCCGAAGGCAGGGCTCCGCTTTGGAATCCATCAACGGGCATTTTAATTGAGATTCAGCCGAACACCCCGGAATTTGGAGCCCTGCACCCTCTCTCTGTCCCGCTGTCTTTTCACATCGGTCCCGAAGCCTCCCAGGGTTGACCCCCCCCTTCTGCATGAAATGTTGCATGTGAGTAGGTGGCCGTAATTGAAGATTCTTTCCTGCAGGGTTAGCCCCGAGCGGCATGATAAGTGTGGCTCAGGTGTGGTTCAGAACGGGCTTAGCGGCCCCTCGGCCTTAGTCGAGGACTTCAGAGCCCTCAAGGCGGATAGCCAACAGCTGCTCGGAGATAGTGATGTCAAATCCAGATGTGCATGTGGCTGGCGGGTGTTGCTGGATTGCTCTAGAGCTGAGCAAAAGAATTGATAGTCCTTCAAAGCTGCTCAGAGGGTTATGATTCAGCGTAAGGAGCCGTCCTGTTGTAAAACAGTTACATTTAATGGTTCCTGTTTTTCTTTGCGTCTCTCTCGCCGCAAAGTCCAGTGATCCCTAAATTTGGGTCTGTGCCTTTCAGGATTATTATTGGGGAATAATAATTGCTCTTATATACACTGAATGAGAGAATAGAGGGGAAGTTTTTTGACTATGGAGTGGTTTTTCTTCCCTTTTAAAAAAAAATAATGCTAGTACTGTCGGACGTTAAAATAATCACTTCTTCGGGGAATAGCCAAATCCAACGTGTGTTAAGAGTTTTGTATTTTCTTAAGCATACAAATCGAGGTGAAGTTCTAAAACCAATGAAAGCTGAAAATAATCACTGGAATACAATCTGATTTTGACCTATTAGTACAACACCTTTCAATCCCTATCCAGTAACTCTGGTGTGTATATTTGATTTTTTTTTAAAATTGTTTTTATTTTTTTTAATCCAGTATGCTAAGGTTCTTAACGTTGTTGTTAAATATCTTTAATAAAAAGCTGGAGTAATTTTTATGTGAAAAGATAAGAACCAGTGAGTATCCATAGCTCCATGTTCATTCCATTTTTTTACTTCATATTTGCAAAACATTTTAAAATTATGTTGCATTTTAAGGAGTGCTATTTCTGGCTTCTTGTCTCGGAATCATTTTTGGGAGGAGTATACTTATGCAAAAGTGTAAAATGGATTCGATTCAGAGTTGAGAGCTTATCTCTGCAAATAAGTTGTTTATTAATGGAGCCAAACATAACCTTTCAAAAGAATAAATCTCATATTCATATTGGTAGGACAAACTTACTTCTTAAGCTACTAACTTTATTGGTTAAATTAAGCAACCTCCTGCAAAAAAAACAAATGCTTTTTTTAAGCTTTGGAGATGTGTTTTTATTTTTATTTTTTTAATATATGAAGCCATAAGCTTTATATAAAACAACGACATCACCAAACTCTTCTGTTAGGCTGCTCCATCTATCTGTCTGTGTAAAAACGGTTTTGAAATTTCTACTCTTTTGAGTTTTGTTTTGAATTTAAACTTTGGTGATGCCCACTCTTTTTCTTCATGGGACAAAATTATCCACCTAGCCTGGTTATTATCATGCTGCTTTTCATATTTCCGTCATCTTGTGGTTTCTGTTCGCTTTGATGTATTAAGATACCCGGGAAGTGAAACAATGATGTGGACAATTAAAAGATTGTCAAGCAAAAGATTCCATTTCTGGTTTTATATTTCCATAACTAAGCCCATCTGATTAATAGCCTGGCACTAAACAGTGCCCTGCGGGGTGAAGAGGGATTTATTCCAATGAACCCAGCTTTTCCATCAGCCTTGGCAGCTGTAAGACTCATGGACTTCAGCTCCCAGAATTCCCCAACCAGGCATGCTGGTGGGGGAATTCTGGGAGTTGAAGTCCACAGGCCTTAAAAGCAGCCAAGATTTTTATGTCCCTGCTTTGCATTGTAGCCTGAAAACAATACACACCGCAAAGTCAAGGAATGGAGGCTTCTGATTACAGCCTGACAATGCCATAGTTGTCTCTACTGCTAAAGAAGACCTCCTCGGGAATCTTGGCACCCCTTCCAGGCGCCCCATTTTTCGTGGATTTGGCGGTTGGATATAGAACACACCCACGCAGCAAAGCAGCTGTCCCCCCCCGCAAAAAACCCCCAATCATTGCTTCAGTTCTCCTTTGTCAAATCTTGCATGCTCTTCTGTGCGATGTAACCTGGCTGTTTTGAAGAGGCTGCGCATTCTGGCGCCTTTTTTCTAACATCCCTGTTTTCGTGCTCTTGTTTACAGTGGACTAAAGAGGAGGGTCATCGGACTGCCTCAAGTGCTCCCCCAAACCTCTTTGTTCCCTTGAACACGAACCCCAAGGAGGTCCAAGAAATGCGGAACAAGGTTCGTACCGGCCAGGAAATGGGTTTGCCTGCTGGGTTAGTCTGCTCTTGGATCTCGATGTATGGGGAAATGCCTTGTCTAGCTCACAGCCCTTCGGGGACCCCGCTGGACAAGGGAGGGGGGCAGAAAGGTCAAGCTGCAGCCGGGCTGCGTAGGACTGACTGGCACTGAGCACGGGTGCCCAGGAAGGTCCCAGGCCAAGGGTGCCATTGGGGATTGTACAGCTAGTCCTTGACTTACAACAGTTCATTTAGTGCCCGCTCGAAGTTACACCGGGCCCTGGGAAAAGTGACTTATCGCCATTATTCACCCTTAACGACCGTTGCAGCCTTCCCATGATCACGTGACCAAGATTAAGACGCTTGGCAGCTGGTGCGTAACTTAACGACCGTTGCTGTGTGATCCCCTTTTGCAACCTGACCAGCCGAGTCAGTGGGGAGGGGGCAGCCAGAATCACTGAACAGCCAGGACACTAAATTATTAACTGCAGTGATGTTAAGCGAACCTGTGTTCAGTTGTCCTGTGGCCAGAAAAGTTGTGAAATGGGGCAAAACTCCTTTCCCAACAGACCATTTGGGCTCACGGTCGTAAGTCGAGGATTGCCTCTATCAGAGAGGGGAGTGCTGGACTTTGGCAAGCATCGG
This sequence comes from Bothrops alternatus, assembly GCA_034064705.1. Classification (NCBI taxonomy): domain Eukaryota; kingdom Metazoa; phylum Chordata; class Lepidosauria; order Squamata; family Viperidae; genus Bothrops; species Bothrops alternatus. The sequence continues at coordinate 407,728 of JARGCV010000271.1, read as the reverse complement.
AGATAGGATCCAGATTTGAACTTCGTTTGTTCTCCCGAATTTTGGTTGGAACCGTCAGCCTATCCCTGCCCTCTCCGGGCACCTGCGAAACAAGCCCCCGTTCAGGCTAAGCCCATTTGGAATGAAACAGAAGTCCGGATCCAACAGCACAGGATCCAAGATCCTCTGCATTCTTTTAACAAGAATTAAGCGGGGTTATAATGGATCTGTAGCTTCGCTAGCTCAGAACAAGCCTGCAACTAGCTACATGTAGAGCTCAGCTCGTTGGGTTGACCTGCCTGTGGCTGACTTGATGCTTGGGGTCTTTTTTTTTTCCTTCCCCTTTGACAGATCAGGGAGCAGAACTTGCAAGACATTAAAACGGCCGGCCCACAGTCTCAAGTCCTTTCTGGCGTTGTCGTGGACAGGAGCCTCGTGCAGGTGAGAAATCAAAGCCGCTTCCGCTGGCGCTCTGCATGAACGCGTGGCCTCTTCCTGCTGCCACCTCATGTAGCCCCGTGCAACTTAACTTTAATTGACAGAGAGTAACCCTTTATCGGGTAGGTGAGAGGGGCAGGCAGCTGCTGCCTTTATCATCCCACGGAGGGTTCAGCCATGCAGTGGGAGGCCAGTCTCTGGGGGCGTTCTGGTCACAAGGCACCAGGTGGGCTGTGTGGCGTTCCTGCATTCATGATGAGCTGCAGGGGATACCTTCGCCGACATGGGTGTGTCTGTTAGGTTTAGTGGGGTGGTAAAAAGGCTCGTTACCTTCTCAAAAACAATCAAACAAACCTTGACTAAGCCCCACGCTACCTTTATTTCCCCCAAAATAAGACCTAAGTGGAAAATAAGCCCTAGCATGATTTTTCAGGATGCTCGTGATATAAAGCCCCCCCCAAATAAGTCCCAGTTAAGATCGTCAGCCAGACAGACACATTTAGTACTGTATTTCCCCCAAAATAAGACCTAACCGGAAAAATAAGCTCTAATGCGTCTTTTGGAGCAAAAAATTAATATAAGACCCGGTCTTATTTTGGAGGGAAATACAGTAAGATGCAGGTTATTTCCAGTGTGCTTTTCTAGCTGCTTGATGTCACGGCCAGGATATCGCTAAAGCAGAATTCAATGTTGCTCTGCATGCTGTTTTATTGCTGCTGCTGCTGCTGCTTGTGTCTCGACACTCTAAATGTGCTTCTGCATGTTGTTTTTAAGGCCATGTCCTGATGATTTTAGCCGATAATCTAAGGTGGGGCTTGGTTTGCTCTGTCTACTCAATTTCCTGTTTCAGGATGCTCCCCTGTCAGACTGTACGGAAACAATTGAAGGGCTCGACCCCACAGAGCAGGCCTTTAGTCCAGCTAAATCTGTCTCTATTAGAAAGGTACTGACTTGCACTGTCCTTCCGCTCTCAAATCTCTTTCGCTTTTAATCTCTTTTTTCTAACCCTGGCTTATCATTTCTCTCGCTCCGTGGTACAAAGGGGAGCTACACATTGGGTGGGTGTTTTTGATGTCAAGTAGGATCTCTGAAGGTTGATCAGATTCTTTGAGTAATTTCCTTTGAAACATGGCTGACCTCGGCTGTAATTCCTCCCCCCTCCTCCAAAGAGCCACGGATTTAACCAGGAATTGCCCTGCTTCGTATCCAGCCGAAGCAGAATGGTGTGTTAATGGACCGTTTGCGCTTACCTGAAGTCTTTTACTACCTGTCCTACCAACCCATCTTTCCACGCACAGATAGAGAGAAAGAGAGAAGCTTTCTTTATCGATGGTGCAGCCGTAGGAGGCGAGGAAGGCTGCATTTTGGGGTTTTGTTACCGGTGGGTAATAGAATCTGGGGAGGGGGGTGTCCGAAGAGCCTGATCCTGCAGAGTTTCACACGGCCCCAGGCTGTACGTTGTGCACCTTCGCTCTCCAAAATCCAGTGACTTGCAAAAGTCCTCGGAGATCAACCTCTTGGTCATCTCCCCGAAGGCTATGAATCGATCCTTTAGAATTAGTGCAGTCTTTCCCCCAACATTCAAACTGCGTATGGAGTGAAATTGTCAAAATTAAATAGCCCTCCCTCAACAGAGGGGGAGGGATACGACAGCCTCTATCTATCTCCAGTCTACCACACGGTCCTTTCGGCAGTTCCAGGAAGGCCTCACACCCATCTGCACCACTCAGGTGACCCTGAGGACACAGACAAACCTCCAAGTGGCCTCAACGACCCTCTAAAAGAAGGCAAAGGACCAGCTGTCTGCAAGGCGTATAAATCCTTCCGTTCCCCACCATCCGGTCAGAGCTGAAGAAGTTTCCAGGATGAGAAGCGAAACGTCCTCAAAGAAAAATGAGAAAGTCCCGTTTCCTCCTGAAAAAAAAGCATCTTTGCACCAAGTGCTCTGAAAGATACAAGTAGGACCGTAGTAGCAGATGAAGAAAACAAGATCAGTGCTTGGGGACAATCTGTCACCCACTCCTAAACTACAAAGTTCTTCTGGCAGCTTTGCTAGAAAACCCGCTCAAAGGTGCCTGAGTTGAGTTTCTGCGCCGTGTGAAGATAACATATGGTGTCTTGCAAATTTCACAAAATACTTGGCTGCCGTTCTTGCAACGAAAGATGGCGCAACCAGTTCCTAAGCCAAAGGGGACAATCAGTTGCTCAGATTGGCACGTTGCATTTTGTGGGTGGCTTTTTAAAGAAGTAGATGAAAGAAAACCCTTGAGCTTTGGAATTGTCAATTCAAATTCCCACGATGTTACCGCTTGGACGTGGGTGAATTTCTGTCGACATTCCATGGCAAAGTTACCCGGACTTGGTCATCTGGTCATAGAGCCTCTGATGGATTTAGGGATGCTTCTCTAGTGGGGGTGTTGCCTCCCCAGATCTTGGCAGAATGTCCACACAAATCTTGGTTCCTCGGGCTTTTGACAGTGGGGAGGTGATTGATGCACTTTTTCCTTCTGCCTTTGCTCTTTGGCCTCATCGCCTCATTCATAACCTTGCACCTCCTCCTTTCTCTTGCTTCTCTTTTGCTCGCTTTCCACACCTTAGCCCTTCAGAGAAAGCTCTGGGAAGACCAGCTTGGTTTGGGGCCAGCCTTGGCCAGGCCCTTGTGATTGTGACTAGCGTGCTCAGCTCTCCCCAGCCTGCCTACGTCCCCCAATATAAAATGGCTTAGGTGTAATTATCCCTGTCACTCGGATTGAAATTGAAACTCCCATTGTTCCCTTGTTGAACAGCCTTGTATACTTATTATACGTGATGATTCCTGCCAGACTCTGGCCAGTGTCCAAGAACATCTTAGGAATTGTCGTTCGGTGTTTTTGAGAACAGACCTGTCGTTCTCAGGAGATGAGCAGGAGAATATTATGAGAGAGACCCGTATAAGATTCCAATAGGAGAACCATGATTCTGAAAAGCATCCAGTGGGGTGTTGTGATTCCTCGCCAGCCAGTGTACCCGGCAGTTGAGTCTGAGGAATCAGAGGAGGGGTCTGGAGTGACAATCAGAGTCAGAGGAAGGCTCTGAGGAGCTCCTACAGTCTGAGGAGGAGCCTGGCCCCTCTACTCGTGCTTAGGCTGAGACACAGCTGTGCTGGGAGTCTGAGTTGGACAGTGAGGAATCACAGCTGGGAGATATCCAGGATGCACGAAAACGCCGGCAGGCAAAGAGAGTAGGACAGAGGGATGCAATGGGGCGGCTCCAAAGGCAAAGGAGAAGGCATTAGGAAGCCACACCTTGGCTGAATAATAAAAGAGAAGGTGTGGGAGGTGCTGGTTGCCGAAGGTAAACATTTGTGTTAAGGAATCGAGTTTCTGTGAACTGTGTTTTGTTTGCCTTGGACACAAGGTTCTGTGAATAATAAAAGGGGATTGGTTTTTTCCTGCTGTTCCAGCCTGCTTGTTTGGAAGAGGGGTTTCTCCTTGTGAGCATAACAAGGACTCACGTAGGCTGGGACAGAACATGGGGAATGTTACTTCATATAAGTAATGGCATGCAGGAAAAATGATAGGAAACTAGCTGTACAATAAAGTAGAACTGGTTTATCTGCTCTTGTTTCTAAACTGGTTAAAGTTGACATCATTGAGAACTTCAGGAGAGTCTCTTCTGAGCTTCTTCCTTCCGTCTACTATGCAGCTATGGGCTCTGCTCTCTCTTATCTGGCTGGTGCCCGGGCAGCGGCTCTTTGCCTATTTCCCAAGATCCTCCCAACATTCCTTTACGATATATTCAGAGCAGACATGTCAAACACAAGGCCCGGGGCCCAGATGCGGCCCGTGAAGTGGTTTCATGTGGCCCGCAAAGCCATCCTGGAAACAGTGAGGGAACGGCCCCCACTGCCTTGGCCCTGGCGCAGGCTGGCCAGGAGCCAATGTACAATTTTATGGTGGCCATCTTGGCACTTGTCCCGGTGGACCATGCCTTGGCGCTTGCCCCAGTCCCACCCCCTTCTGCCAGAGACCCTCAGATCTGTCCCACTCCTGCCCAGGCCCCCACAGGCCCCCTTGATGCGAATGATGTAGAACTGGCCACACCCACCCAGTAGGCCACACCCACTCCATCCACGCCCACCCAGTAGGCTGCACCCACTCTGGCCACACCCACCCAGCCCCCCAAGGGCAACCGCAGTGCTGATGCGGCCCTCAGTGAAATTGAGTTTGACACCCCTGCTTTAGAGCACCGTATACAAACTGCATGGGAGTTGTTAAGGGGTGCAAATTTAAATGTTCAATTTGACTTTTCCATTGCAAAAATGGGATGGGACGGAATAATATGCCCAGACCTTTACAGATACAGAGCTTGAGTTTAGACATACCTCTTTCTCTCTCTTTCCACCTAACAATTTTGAATTAGTTGGGGCAATCGCAGTTGCCGCTGGAAATGTTGGCCAGAGAGTGCGTCTTATCCCACTTCGGTGGCCAGCCAGCAAAAGCACTCGTGCATTTATCTAGTGAAGTTGATTTGTTGATTTGTTTACAATATTTACAGAACAGTTTAATCAGAAAGCTATGTACTGGTTTGTAACAATTTAATCGTACTTGGGTTTGTTTTGTTTTTTAAATTCTAAAAATGGTCCGTGTTAGATTGATAGTGCAAGATCAGCAGGGCAGCCTCCCCGCTCTGTACGAAATTAAACTTTTCAGGGATGTTGCTTCATTGGAACAAGCGTTTCCCATTTCCCCCAGCGCCTCCAATATCTATGGAGATTCTCCCTCATCCAGGTCAGGGTTGTCCCAAAGGTGCTTTTTTCAAGAGGCAACTGGACTTCCTTTGTTTTTCCTTTGAAAATGTTTCCCTTCTCATCCCAGAAGCTTCTTCAGCTCTGACTGGATGGTGGGGGAAATGGAAGGATTTATACTCCTTTCAGACCGCTGGTCGTTTTCCTTCTTTGAGAGAGTCATTGAGGCCACCTGGAGGTTTACCTGTGTCCTCATCTTCAACAGCCTGTGCCATTCTTCAACAGGGAAGGGACACAAGGCAGAAAACATCCTGCAGCCAAGAAGGCTCCACACCCATTTGCACCACTCAGGTGACCCTGAGGACGCAGGTGAACCTCCAAGTGGCTTCAATGACCCTCTAAAAGAAGGCAAATGACCAGCTGTCTACAAGGAGTATAAATCCTTCTATTTCCCACCCTCCAAGTGGCCTCAACGACTCTCTAAACAAGATGCAAATGACCAGCTGTCTGCAAGGAGTATAAATCCTCCCATTCCCCACCCTCCAAGTGGCCTCAATGACTCTCTAAAAGAATGCAAATGACCAGCTGTCTGCAAGGAGTATAAATCCTTCCATTCCCCACCCTTCAGTCAGAGCTGAAGAAGCTTCTGAGATGAGAGGCGAAACGTCTTCAAGGAAAAACAAGAAAGTCCCGTTGCCTCCTGAAAAAAAACAACACCATTGGGACACCCAGTGCCTCCAGTGTCTGGTCTCCCAGATGGTGAGAGAACTTTCTCTTCTTCTGATCAGGGGGAGCTGGTGACCGCCTCCAAGGCCATCATTGAGAAGGAATACCAGCCCCGCGTCATCATCAGCACGACTGGACCCAACCCTTTCCACAAACTCACAGACCGAGAACTGGAGGAGTATCGCCAAGAAGTCGAAAGGAAGCAGAGGCAATCGGAAGGTCTGTGTGTCGCGTCACCTGGGCACCGCCCGTGAGCCCACTGCATCTTGGCATGAACGGGCACATCTTGCTGGAATTGGTGGAGTTTTGCTCCCAGTGTCTCCTGTGGGCTCACGGTGCCTGTCAACCCAGGCCATGCATGTGGTCTAACCACACGGCACTGTCAGAAAAGCTTCCTCTAACGCTGTGGTGGCGAACCTAGGGCCTGCGTGCCACAGGTAGCGCGTAGAGCCCTCTCTGTGGACACAGGCACCGGGTTTTAGAAAACCTTTTCCGCTTTAAGCCTCCACTGCCATGTGCCAAAAAAAAAAAAAGGATCAATCAATTTCAACTCACGGAAAAAATAAATCTGGAATTGATTGAACTTTTTAGTCCCACCCAGTCTGCCGTTACCACCGCAGCCACGCCCACCCAATGGGCCACGCCCGCCCGGCACCCGACGATACCTAAGTGGGTTTTGGGTTGCAGTTTGGGCCCTCGGTCTCTAAAAGGTTCGCCATCACTGCCCTAACTGATGCCACTATTATTTTTTCCGTCGTGGCATTTGTTTCCGGAAGCTTCCCACTTTCCCGCGCAATGTGAGTGAGAAGGGACAATGTTTGCTGCAAATTTGCAAAGGAGGGAAATCTTTCTTTCTTTCTTTCTTTCTTTCTTTCTTTCTTTCTTTCTTTCTTTCTTTCTTTCTTTCTTTCTTTCTTTCATCTCTTGATTTTCTTTCTTATCTCTTGATTTTCATTCTTTCTTGATTTTCTTTCTTATCTCTTGAGTTTCTTGATTTTCTCTCTTACAGTATCTCTTTCTTGATTTTCTTATCTTTCTTGATTTTCTTTCTTGATTTTCTTATCTCTTGATTTTGTTTTCTTTCTTTCTTTCTTTCTTTCATCTCTTGATTTTCTTTCTTATCTCTTGATTTTCATTCTTTCTTGATTTTCTTTCTTATCTCTTGAGTTTCTTGATTTTCTCTCTTACAGTATCTCTTTCTTGATTTTCTTTCTTATCTTTCTTGATTTTCTTTCTTGATTTTCTTATCTCTTGATTTTGTTTTCTTTCTTTCTTTCTTTCTTTCTTTCTTTCTTTCTTTCTTTCTTTCTTTCTTTCTTTCTTTCTTTCTTTCTTTCTTTCTTTCTTTCTTTCTTTCTTTCTTTCTTTCTTTCTTTCTTTCTTTCTTTCTTTCTTCTCAATTGTAATCTGTTTTGTAGAAGATTGTGAAGACGGCAGACAGCAGGGAGATAGGAGCTCTCCGGAAGAAACGGTCGCTTCCACCCCACCCAGCACTCCGGTCAAACCTGAGGAAGGTATGTGTTAATGTGGGTGGCATCCGAGGCGTTGCATTTCCATTCCTTGGAGAAAAGACTGAGGAATGACATTTCTTAGTAGGAAGAGGGAGCTAAATGGAGCTTCTGTGTAATTTCCCCAAGAAAATGACAATAATAGGGCAATAATAGCTTTCCAGCATTTCTTCAAACCATCCCTGATCCTTCTGACGAATCCAGTAGCTCGAAGCTCCCCCTTTCATGTCAGATCCATAAGTAACCTTGCATGATCTTCCCCCCTCCTTGAACTGGGAGAGAAAAATGGGTTCAAAGCATAGTGACCTCGTTTGGAAGCCATTTCTCCCTTCCCTCCCACTCACTTTGATGGAGCTGCTCCTTCATCAGTTGACGGAGCATCCATCCGTTTTTGGGAAGAATCCCACAGCCTGGTGGCCCCTCAGGTGTAGCCACTGGGTTTCTCAGTCCCTTCCTAACAGTGCCCAGCTTTGTGTGTGTGTGTGTGTTTGTGTGTGTGTGTGTGTTTGCTTTTCCGTTCCGCAAAACACTGTACTGAAATGTCATCCTTTTTGCGTGCAGCCATCTGTGGACCTTCACACACACACACACACACACACACACACACACGTGTCATGTGCGTGCCAAGACCTAAAGCGCTGTTCCCTTTTCTGATGATTTTAAAAAAGGCCCTGACTATAAATCAGAAACTGGGAAGGAAGGCAGTGGTGCAACAGCTGGGCTCCCGTTTAGGACGCCGGCAGATCCACAGCTGGCCCCCCGAGCGAAGGACGCTTCTGTGGGTCAGTCTGGATGGTGATTTTTTGGGGGAGGGGAAACATTTGGCCTTAATTCATCCTTCTACCCCACTAATGTTGCCACGTCTCTGCACCTTTTACAGGTGGTCCTCGACTTAACAACCGCAGCTGAGCCCAACATTTCTGTTGTTAAGTGAGACGCTGGCTAGTGGAGTTTTGTCCCATTTTAACAACCTTTCTCACCACCTTTGTTAAGCGAACCGCCGCAGGTGTTAAAGTTAGCAACACGGTTGGTTTTAAGGGAACCTGGCCTCCTCCATTGGTTTTTCCTGTCAGAAGGGGATCACATGACACCCACACCCGGGACACTGCAACGGTTGTAAATACGAATCAGTTGCCAAGCATCTGAATTTTGATCCCGTGATCATGGGGGAGGCAACAGAGCTCCTAAGTGTGAACAACGGTCCTAAGTCCATTTTTCCCAGTGCCGTTGTAACTTTGAACGGTCACTAAATGAACTGTTGTAAGTCGGGGACTGCCTTGTGTTTTGACAAGCCGACTCAGGGAAACAAAACCCGCAACCCCAAGTCAAGTGGATGAATTGTTCATTTTGGGCGTTGCGACTTTTTGCCAGAGGTACTTTTCCTCGTCTCTCTGGGGAATAAATCGGGAAGGCAAGGTCTGCACATAATAATAGTAGTAGTAGTAGTAGTAGTAGTAGTAGTAGTAGTAGTAGTAGTAGTAGTAGTAGTAGTAGTAGTAGGAAGGGACCTTGGAGGTCATCTAGTCCACCCCCCTGCTCCGGCAGGAAACCCTATACCATTTCGGACAAATGTCTGTGGGCTGGCATCATAACTACCTCTGTTCGCAGCCGATGAATCGATGCATCTGTTTCATATCCTGGAAAAACACACTAGAGCAGGGCTTTTCAACCAGTGGTACGGGCACCACCTGTGGTCCATTGGCACCTGGCAGGTGGTACGCGACCATCCCAGAAAAGTGGTAGCGGGGAAGGGGAATGAGCTGAACCGATGGCAGCACCGCACAAGCCTGAGCGAGAGACGGCTGGAGCTGCAGGGCTGTCAGGGCTCAGCGGAAGCGCCAGGATCAGCACCCGGCTCCAGTTGGAGCTCGGCGCTGATCCTGGCGCTTCTGCTGAGCCCAGAAGAAGCACCAATCAGCTGGAAAGCAGCACTGATCCTGGCGCTTCTGCTGAGCCCAGAAGAAGCACCAACCAGCTGGAAAGCAGCACTGATCCTGGCGCTTCTGCTGAGCCCAGAAGAAGCGCCGATCAGCTGGAATGTTGCAGCCTCTCCAGGGTCTTGTTATTTACATTCAGATGCTCGGCAACTGATTCGTATTTATGACGGTCACAGTGTCCCAGGGTCATGTGAAGTGACCCAAAACCTGCTGCAACCACCCAGCAGACGGGGGGGGGAATAAATACCAAACACCCCCCCACCCCACTCCCGTTGCCAATCCTCAACAGAAATGCTCACAACAATGGAAACCTCGGACAGGAGGAAGAGCGCCGCCGGGCGGGCAGGCAGGTGTCTTGCTTGGCTGTGCCTTGAGGGGCACTTTTTCAGTGCCATTGTAACTTCGAACAGTCACTAAGCGAACTGTTGTAAGTCGAGGACTTTTTTCCTTTTGGGGGGGCGTCATCAAGGTTTTGACACCTTGCTAGGCGACAGGTGGTCCTCGGATGTTGCCATATCCCAAAAGTGGTACAGTGGGTGAAAAGGTTGAAAGGCCCTGCACTAGAAGCAGGGGTGTCAAACTGCCGGCTGGCGGGCCGGACACGTGACGAGGAAACCGCGCCCACGTGACGTCGCGAGTTTGACATCTCTGCCCGAGAGCATTTGGTCCACACTTTTGAATGGTTACAAACAATCCATGAGGCTGTGATCTGATCTGAACTTTTCTTCCTTTCCTCACATTTTCCAGCACCCGGTTTCTTGGCGGTAGATAACGCATCGCATTAAGAGTTGGTTCCCCTAGGGAAATTACGGAGCTGAAACCAGGCCGTTAAAGATGGCTTGTTTCTTGTTAAGGTTTGCGGCGTGAGTCCTTGCCTATGCTGATGCTTTGGGAAATTAACGACCCAATTGGAAGAGAACTTGCTAAAATAGGGCTGGGCAATGATGGCCACTTTTACCATCTGTGGACTTCAACTCCCAGAATTCATGGCTGGCTCAGGAATTCTGGGAGTTGAAGTCCACCGGTGATAAGGTGGCCGTAATTCCCCAGCGCTGCTCTAAAGTCTTGAGAACCTCCACGGCGCATCCGTTGTGGTTCTCTAGGCAACCGCAGGGAAACAGCAATAGCACTTAAGACTTATATACCGCTTTACAGCCCTTCTCTAAGCAGTTTACAGAATCAGCCTCTTGTCCCTCCCCTCCCCCCAACAATCTGGGTCCTCATTTTACCGACGGAAGGTTGAGTCAACCTTGAGTGGGTTAGGATGGAACTTCCTGGCTGTGGGCAGAGTCAGGCTGCAATCCTGCCTTCTAAAACCCCCTGTGCCACAGCATTCCTTGTGTGGTTGTGTTGCCTTCTTTCGAGCCAGGTTTTCAGCCTGGGCTCTCCTGGGTCTGATCAACCCAGATCTGCCATTCCTTTGACCCCGCCCGGGCAGCAGCACGTTCTGGGTGGTCCCTGGCAGCCTCCACCGTTAACAGGCTTTGGCCTTCATCCCAGGGGATACCTCTTGCCCACCAAGCCCTGCACAGATTCAGGAGTGCAGGATGGGCTGAGAGAGAGAGGAAGAGGAGCAGAAGCCAACATCTGGGATGCTGTAATTCTCTCCCGCCCCCCCAAATTTAGAAAGATGTCTTTCCTTGCCGGTCTCTGCTCAGGGAGACCAAGGCCAGAGACATCTTTCCGTGGCGTTTTGTGGCGAATGTACAAGCAGCTGTGTTCCTTGTCTTCTTTGTCGGCTCTGGGTATTGCTAGCCATCTGTGATTAAATTATCTGTCTCTCTTCCCACCCCACCCCACCCCACCGACCTCCATCCCCATTTCATTCTGTAACCTCTTCTAAGAATGGCCCTAGCGATTCTTTTCCTCTCTTGACTCCAGTGGCTGTGATGGATGCATAGACTTTTTTCTCTTTGTGCTTTGTTTTTTTTCCCCCTTTTCTCCTTCCTGTGGCTGCCTTACAAACAGGAGGTGGATATGCTAAAGAATACCTGTTGCCATAGTAAGTATGACGGTGTTTCCCCCTCCCCGCTTGCCTCTCCTGCCTCGTTTCTCTGCTTTTCGCTTCGTCGTGAACGGTTTTCTTTTTATTTATTCTGTTTTTTGTTTGTTTTTGTTTATTTATTTGCGGCCTCTTTCCAGTGTCTTCCTTCCTTCATGGTGTGTGGAGTTGATCCCTTCAGGCGCTTTGCATACTTTTTTTCTTTTAAGTTTTGCTTAACTCTTTTCATTCGCTTGGCCAGCTTCATGCAGCTCAGAGGCGCATCTAATTTGGAATCCAGGTTAGATGCGTGTCGCCACGGTTGGGCCTTGGCGCTGTAACACACTTCACCAGGGGGAGACAAAACTCTTTCCAGCAGAGGGAAGGAAGACGTTGGCTCGGGTGTTGTGATGCTTCCTACGTCATCACAACAGCCTCGGAACCTTCCCTTGGGAGAGGAAGTCCAGCACACGAGATAGGCACGTTGTGTCAGTCCCAGCGCTTCTCTTTTTCCAAGTGGCCCAACAGCGGTTCTCAACCTGTGGGTCGCGACCCCTTTTGGGGGGTCGAACGACCATTTCACGGGGGTCGCCAAACAACGCAGTCCGCCATTTTTTTCCCCTTTTCCCCTCGGCCGGCGCAGGGGGCAGCACCGCGCATGCGCGATGCGGGCCGTCACGCCGTGCATGCGCGGGTCGCGGCCTGAAAAAGGTTGAGAACCGCCGGACTAGAAGGACAGGTCCACCTTCCTTCTGGGCATCAGATCCATCGCAAAGGATGGTCCAGGTAAAGAAAACAGACACCTGCATTTCTCTGGTCCTCAACAGATGACTGTCGTATCTTTGGAACGGTGACCAGTCAAGTAATATCTGTATGCGTACGGTGGCAAAACTCATCGTACTCTCTGTAAAATGGAAAGAGGCCATCCCTCTCCTGTATTTAAATTGGTCGGAATGGCTACATATTCCATTAGAGCAGTGTTTCTCAACCTTGACAATTTTAAGGCATGTGGACTTCAACTCCCAGAATTCCACAGCCAGCAATGCTGGCTGTGGAATTCTGGGAGTTGAAGTCCACATGCCTTAAAATTGTTGAGGTTGAGAAACACTGCATTAGAGTTACGAAGGATGCAGAGCAGCACTGTTTAACTCAGCAGGTCCCATTCAGTAGGTTTTCTTTCTCAGGTATAATTTTCCTCCAGGTATAATCTTAAGAAATCAGATGATGGTTTTTGGAGTTATTTTTCTCCTTAGCCTCGCCACCAGGCGTTTTATATCCTAATTAAGGAAGTGGCTGTTCTTCTCTCTGGAGCCCTGACCAAAACGAAAGCAGGAAACTCCTGGGTGTAAAAAGAAGGCTCCTGAAGTTATTTTCAGCAAAGCTAATTGGGCTTTATAATTTGCCAAATGGCTTTACAAACCTTTCCCTCTGCTTTTAAATTAACCTAACAAAAGTTTTTTGTTTGTTTGTTTTTAAATCTTAACCGTTTTCGGTTTGCTGGGTTTGAAGTCCTCCTCATCACTGCGCTAACAAATTCTAAACTTGAAATGAAAACAAACAATAACGCAGAATGGTTTGCAAATAAAAGGATAAAACAGGGAACACAATAGGACAGGGGTCTTCATCCTTGGCCCTTTGATGACTTGTGGACTTCAACTCCCAGAATTCCTGGCTGAGGAATTCTGGGAGTTGAAGTCCACAAGTCATCAAAGGGCCACGTTTGAAGACCCCTGCACTAGGACATCCCGCAGAACGGTAAATCTCTACTAAATCCCCTTAAATTCGATGGCCATTCTAGGACCCCCCCCCCCAACTTCTGCTTAGAAAACATAAGGAGAATGATCTGACTTGGTCTTCAGAAGATTTTCTCCTCTCCCGATTCACTCGTGTTTTAAATATCTGCCCTGTACACAAAACCGAGCGTATATATATTTTGCTGAATGCGTCCTTCCTCTTGGGATCACAAGAATAGCCTTTTTTCCTGGCAGGAGAACCAGGAAGTGTCTAAGCCAGTGTTTCTCAACCTTGACAATTTTAAGGCATGTGGACTTCAACTCCCAGAATTCCACAGCCAGCAATGCTGGCTGTGGAATTCTGGGAGTTGAAGTCCACATGCCTTAAAATTGTCAAGGTTGAGAAACACTGGACTCTAAGCAGTCATTTCTTTTGCTTTGACCAAGAGGAACACACTTGGGAGCTGCTCCGTGGCTCTTCCTTGTGACCGCTCATGGGGTCTGGCTGGGGGAGATGATACCCCACTTGCCTAGGTCAGGAGTAGGTAACCAGAATTCCTAAGCTAGCATGGCTCAGCTTGGAAACCTCTCCCTTTCCCCTCAGCATGGCTGGCTCAGGAATTCTTGGAGTTGAAGTCCAAGATTGCCTATCCCTGCCCTATACCATCCCTGACAAGTCTCTTCTTGAAAACCTCCAGTGTTGGAGCATTCACAACTTCTGGAGGCAAGTCGTTCCACTGGTTAATTGTCCTCACTCTTAGGAAATTCCTCCTTAATTCCAGGTTGCTTCTCTCCTGGATCAGTTTCCATCCGTTTTTTCCTTGTCTTGCCTTCCGGTGCTTTGGAAAATAGGTTGACCCCTCTCATCAACTAAAAAACAAACTAAAGAAGTTTAGTTTAAAGCGGTTGGTTAAGGAGAAGAATCCCCCAGACCAGGGCTAAGCAACCTTGGCCCCTTCATGACTCTTGGACTTCAACTCCCAGAATTCCTGAGCCAGCATGGCTCAGCTAGGAAATCTCTCCCTTTCCCCTCAGCGTGGCTGGCTCAGGAATTCTGGGAGTTGAAGTCCACGAGTCATAAAAGAGCCAAGGTTGCCTACCCCTGGCCTAGGTCACGGGGACACGCTTAGATGCCCCCCTCCTTTCCTTCCCCCCCTACTTCATCTAAGCAGACAGGCAAAAGTTCTCTGCAGAGTTGGGCGTTTTCTCCCACTTCGCTCATCGAGAACTGGATCCACAGGCTAGCCCGGAGGATGCTTTCTCCCCCCCCCCACTCCACCCTGTGGCGCTTCTTCCCCTTCCACGCAAGGCTGGGTGTTGATCCCACACAGGCAGCTTTGCATTAACCTTTCAGATACCAAACGTAGCTCATGTTTGCATGTTAGAGTCCCTGCGTTCTGTTATAACGGGTGGGCAACTATGCCCCCTGGACAACCCGTGAACTTGTCCCAAAGGGGGCTTTTTTTCAGGAGGAAACTGGACTTTCTTGTTTTTCCTTTGAAGACGTTTCTCTTCTCATCCCAGAAGCTTCTTCAGCTCTGACTGGATGGTGGGGAATGGAAGGATTTATACTCCTTGCAGACGGCTGGTCATTTGCATCCTTTTAGAGAGTCGTTGAGGCCACTTGGAGCTTTGTCTGTGCCGTTGGGGTCCAAGTAGCCTCAACAACCCTCTAAAAGAAGGCAAAGGACCAGCTGTCTGCAAGGAGTATAAATCCTTCCATTCCCTCCACCATCCAGTCAGAGCCGAAGAAGCTTCTGGGATGAGAAGTGAAACATCTTCAAGGAAAAACAAAGAAAGTCCAGTTGCCTCTTGGGAAAAAAAAAAAAAGCACCGTTGGGACAACCTCTGTAGACAAATCCGTGAACCTCAACTCCCAAAGTTCCCAGGAGTTCCAACTCTGGAACTCCCAGACTTCCCATGGTGGGCTCAGGAATTCTGGGAGTTGAAGTCCACAGGCTGCACAGGGGCCGTAGTTGCCCAACTCTGCTTTAGGGGGACAGGAGGAGAGAGAGGGGTGCACACCTGTCTGAAAAATGCCTCCGTTTCAACTACGACGGCCGATTCAGGGGAAGGGAGGGTTTTCATCGGCCCCTGAAAGAACTAAAGCGTGCCCACAATTTTGCCATTCCCTAATCCACCCAAACCGGGGATGATGGTGGGGGGTGACTATCCAGGACCTTTGGCAAAAGTCCCCCGTGGTCCTCAGAGAAATTGAGGTTGGCAACACCAGCAGCAACAGCAGCCCAGGCATCGTATCCAGCAGCTCTCCCTCCGTCCTGGAAGAAGCTCTGGGTGAGGCGGAGGTCAATTTCTGCCTAGGACCCCGGTTGCTTGTGAACCCCAAAGTCTGGGCACCCTTTTAGGCAGATTTTTTTTCTCCCTCTGTTCCCGGTGCAAGTACTCTAGTTCTCCGGGCTGGCTGTAGAGCGCCACGCTTAGGGACCCACCCGTGCCAGCCCCTCACCCTGAACCATTCCAGAAAAGCCGCTCTTCCACGGGTGGAAATGGGTGCCAGGCGCCCTGGAGCTGACCCCGAAACCTCCTGTTACTTTGAGCGTCCTTTTAGGGCAGCCGTTTCCCTGGCTAAGATTCGGGGGGTGGGGGAAACCACAACATTTCCACTGGGTTAACATTGACCTTAAGATCACCCCCCCCTCCTCGCCCCTTCGCCTGCAGCCAGGAAAGTCCCTAAAGCAAGCAGCCCCCCACCCCCACCCCCCAAAAGTGACCCTTTTGCAGTCCTTTGCATGCATTGTTGGCTCGGGGTGTGCCGGGAGAAAGCTGAGTTGTTTGCAAAATATCCAAACATTGGCTGGCTTCTCTCTCGGGGGCCCTGTGGATGGGCTGCCTGGGATTGGCCCCCAGGAGCAGCACCCTCCCTCCCAGTGAAGGAAGGTGGGTGCCAAGAGGCCGCTCTTCACACCACATTCCCCCCCCTTCTCCTGTCGCTTGCTCCCCAGAAGGGCCGGCGGGCCAGGCGGGCCACAAAGGCAGCAGCGAGGCCACCACTTCCCAGCCACGCCTCCCAGACCTGACCGCTCCCAACCAGCCTTCGGAAGAAGTCTTCGGAACGGAGGATGACGACCCCGACCCAGAGCTTGCTGCCCCGCAGAAGGAAGGCCCTCCCGAGAGCCCCCAGCCCTGCCCTTCCCCGAGCGGAGAGCCCCCTGCTTCTCCCCCGGCCGAGGATGGGGCAGCGGCCGAAGCCGGCAGCGAGGAGTCTCCAGGGAAGTCTCCCTCCAAGAAGAAGAAGTTTCGCACCCCGTCCTTCCTCAAGAAGAGCAAGAAGAAGAGGGAGCCCTGAAGTTCCCCCCCCGTCCCTCCCTCCCTCCCTCCTCCCCAAAGGGAGAGTCTGGTCTTTGCGCATCTCCCCCTCCTTTATTAACCCCCTCCTGGAATTATATCAGATTCTGCCTTGTGCTTTTGTTTGGTCTTTCTTGTAAAAAAAAAAAAACACAGGACAAACAACACTATAGCTTGACCGATTTGAGTTTATAATTGGAATTCAGCAAGCAGAAGATGCCGATTTTGGTGTGTGCGGGGGGAAAAAAGCAACAACGAGCAGCCGAGTGGGGAACATCCCGAGCCATGTGAAGGAGTGGATTTCCTGGTGGGAACCACTTCGTGAAAACAGCGTGAAGTCCCTCTCTCGGCTTTCTATGTGAAGGCGACGTGCCCTGCTCACTCTTCCCAAGTTTGCTCTCTGGTGCAGGTGGCTTTGCGTCCGGCCGTCCAGCAGAGCCCATCTCTGTGCAATTGGGGGGGGACCCTCGTGCCCGCTTCCTCCGCCTTGCCCTGCGCCGTCCCCCCTCCCCGAGGCTTCACTGCCGCTCTCTGCCTTGCTTGGTGTCGTAACATCGCTGAGACTGGAGCCTATTTTTGTGTCTTAAGAATGAAGTTACCTTGTGGCGTTTTTCTTGCTCATCCCGCCCCCCCCCCCGCCTGTTTTCTAATCCAGTTTAATAATAGCCTTTTTTTTCCCCACAGAATAATCCGCTATTTTACTAATTTGTTTTCTAGCAAAGCATTGTACTCAAGTCACACTTATACCGATGAAAGATAAGTTCACGTCCTTGGAAATAAAATGTATTCCTAGCAGGCACAGACTGGCTCCCTTCATTTATGCGGCTTCTCCTCACTTGCACCAAGGACAGATCTGGGTGCCGGTCGCGACACCAGGCGCTGGTCCAAAAATCCAGAAACCCAGCGAGAGAATCGGATTCCCTTTCTGGAATCCATAAAGAACCCCAACCCTTTTTTTTTCCTCCTGGACATAACCGAGAGACGAACACCAGAAACGGCTCCGCCTTGTCCCAAGCCAGCCTTGGATGACCCTAAAAAACTACCCATCGGGGGAACTCTGTGGTGAAGCCTATATATTACATTCTTTACCATGCTTAAAGGAAGCTCCGCTGAAAACTTTATTATATGGAAAAAGAAAATGGAAAATAGTCCACTCTTGACACACATTCTTTTGCAGCAGACAAAACATTACATCGGCATTTCGGTAATACAAAAGGAAGGATAATTAGACCCACCCATCGTCGTTTTAAAGTTCCCGATGTCTCAAAAGTCTTGCCAAGAGGGACTTGGTTACGGTAAGACGCTTGGTGAAATGCGGAAGGTAGAAGTGACAAGTGCCTCCAGGATGGTGTATTTGGCCAACATCTGTTCTTCCATGCCTCTTGGGAACGAAAAAAAATATTGACTATTTCGATGTGAGCAGTTTGGTCACCTGCCCACGGAGTCGTACAGTCAGTTTCGCAACAACCTCAACGGCAGAAATGTAGACGAGAGCCTCTCCAGGAAACCTCAATCTCTTTGGCCATTTGGTTCCATCCAGGCCCTTCTCTTACCCGTCCCGCATTCCCCTACTATTCAACTGTAATTTAGATCCCTCCTCTGCCACTTATCTTGCGTTCTAGGACAAGAGAGATATTGTGAATTTTTCTATTTTATCTAATTGCTACCCTTTCTCAGAATCCACGTAGGGAAGGGCTTTGGCTGGTTTGTGTAACCAGGAAGCAAAAGAAAAGAAGAAGACTTAAGAAAAGAACGAGGTCCGGGAGTCAGAAGAGGCACCACAGGGACGTGAAGAAAGAGCACCAATAGAGGTGAAGGCAAATGGGGAGAGCCTTATGGGCCACAGGCAGCAACAACAACCTTCACCTCAAACTTAGGGACTCCCAATCCAAGGTTGGGTCACCCAAGATTGAGTCTCGTGGCCTCATAGTAAAGACCTTATGGGCAAATCCGTGAAGGCGTGTGCAAACTTCCCACTTTGAGGAAATCTCCCACCTGCGAGGGAGAGGACCTGGGTTGTACTGGACCAGACATGTCAAATACAAGGCCCGGGGGCCGGCTGCGGCCCACGAAGCCGTCCTGGAAACAGTGAGGGAACGGCCCCGCTGCCTTGGCCCTGGCCAGGCGGGCCGGGAGCCAATGTACAATTTTGTGGTGGCCATCTTGGCACTTGCCACGGTGGACCATGCCTTGGCACTTGCCCCGGTCCCACCGCCTTCTGCAAGAGACCCTCAGATCTGTCCCACTCCTGCCCAGGCCCCCACAGGCCCTCTTGACGCGAATGATGTAGAGCTGGTTACGCCCACCCAGTAGGCTGCACCCACCCTGGTCACACCCACACGCCCCTCCCAAGGGCAACCGTAATGCTGATGCGGCCCTCAATGAAATTGAGTTTGACACCCCTGTACTAGACTTTGTAATAGATTATCATGGATTGAGCAAGCAGGCATCTTCACCATCCTATTTGTAGGAAGGCGGTTTTATCCAAAGAGCCTTTTTCATGGGTCATTTGCTCAGACCCTGGTATACACACACATACACACACACACACAGAGAGAGAAATACTCCCACGGAAGGACCCAGCCTGGGAGGTTAGGAGGACCTCTGCTCAAATTCAGACAAAGACAGTAGAAGGCCGCTGTGAAAAATAGCATCCATGCTCTGGTAAGGTCTTCCAGGATCAATTCTTGAGTTTTCTGGGGAAACTTGTCCGAGTAGTTTACTCCTCTTTGTTTGGCTTTGGCATCCATCGGAGCAGGACGAAGGGCAGCAGGAAGAGAGAGGCACAAATGGTGAAACAAACCTCAGCCCCGGCCAGCCAGTACACTGCAAGCCAAAAGCCGGTTTTAAGAACATTTGAGCAATCTTGGGATTTCCCCCCCAGAGGTGCCAATTCCCAATCGGGACCCTGACAGCGGGGAGGGCTGTGCTTCGTTTGGCCAGGACCTTTGACCCCTGGAAACAGCCACCCAACTACCACCACGCCCTCTTCCTGAGTGACAGGCACTTCTTCCCACGTTGCTTACCTGTCGCTGATACGACCGGCCCAAGAGACCTCGCAAGGGCCCCCAGACTCCTTAGGATGCCCATCACAGTCCCTTTTTGACTGTCCAGACCTGGAGGGGGGGAGGGAGTGGAAGAGCTTTAGGCTGGTTTCCTCACTAGGTTTTGCCATTTTAATAAAAGAATATTTGTGGCTCAGGGTTCACAAGTGCTGTCTGAGCTTGTTTTCCCGCAGACGTTTCCTTACCCAAGCATCAGTGCTAGAAGGATGTGTGTTCTCTTTCTACGCAAGGAGCTGGCTTGTAGACTGCAAACACCCTCCCTTCTTTTTTAGCACTGATGACATTGCCTAGACTGGGTCCTGAAACGTCTGCAAGAAAACAAGCAAGCTCAGAGAGCAGAAATGTGGCATTTCTGAAGGCCGTTAGCTTACCGTAGCCGGAGACCACTGTAGACAGGCAAGGGACGACTACGGCTGCAGCTGCAAGCAAAGGAAACAAGGCTGTTAGGCTGGCGTGCCTGCAACTCTGCCGAGAAGAATCTCTACTACAAGCCTGCCAGAGCAGCCCATCACCTCACCTGGAGCAACCTAAGCATGTCTCTCTCCACTTGGCTCTCTCATTTTTCCTCCAGGTTGAAGCCGGAGCAGTTGGCCTTCTCTCCCAAGAGATCCTAATTAACCTCACTCTTGCTAGTGCCGTACAAAGAGTTTACAACAGGACACCTTCCCTTGAAGCAGGAAAGCCGCCGTGTCTTTCGTAAAGTTGCCCCGGCCGCCTCTGCGGTGTGGGTGTGCCCAAATGAAGCCGCCCCGCCACCAGTGTAAAGAGAGAGGCTGTCCCTCAACGCTAAATGTGCTTTTTCACATGACCAGGAGAAAGCTGCACCTTCAGAATGGACCTCTTCAGCAGCTTCCATAAAGGCAACCTCCTGTGGGAGGTCCCAAAGGTGCGCTTTTTTTTTCTCAAAAGGCAACTTGGACGTTGTTTTTCCTCGATGTTTCGCTTCTCATCCCAGAAGCGTCTTCCGTTCTGACCGAATGGTGGAGGGTGGAAGGATTTATACTCCTTGCAGACAGCTGGTCCTTTGCCTTCTTTTAGAGAGTCGTTGAGGCCACTTGGAGGGTGGGGAATGGAAGGATTTATACTCCTTGCAGACAGCTGGTCCTTTCCCTTCTTTTAGAGAGTCGTTGAGGCCACTTGGAGGGTGGGGAATGGAAGGATTTATACTCCTTGCAGACTGCTGGTCCTTTGCCTTCTTTTAGAGAGTCGTTGAGGCCACTTGGAGGGAATGGAAGGATTTATATTCCTTGCAGACTGCTGGTCCTTTGCCTTCTTTTAGAGAGTCATTGAGGCCACTTGGAGGGAATGGAAGGATTTATATTCCTTGCAGACTGCTGGTCCTTTGCCTTCTTTTAGAGAATCGTTGAGGCCACTTGGAGGGAATGGAAGGATTTATATTCCTTGCAGACTGCTGGTCCTTTGCCTTCTTTTAGAGAATCGTTGAGGCCACTTGGAGGGAATGGAAGGATTTATACTCCTTGTAGACAGCTGGTCCTTTGCCTTCATTAGAGAGTCGTTGAGGCCACTTCGAGGGTGGGGAATGGAAGGATTTATACTCCTTGCAGACTGCTGGTCCTTTGCCTTCTTTTAGAGAGTCCTTGAGGCCACTTGGAGGTTTATCTGTGCCCTTGGGGGGGGTCCCCTAAATAGTGCAAATGGGTGTGGAACTTTCCTGGAGCTGCTGAAATGGCTGTGTTGCAAACAGAAAGAGGGCTAACAATCCTTCCATCCACCATCCAGTCAGAACTGAAGAAGCTTCTTGGATGAGAAGCGAAACGTCTTCAAGGAAAAACCAAGTCCAAGTTGTCCTTTTGAAAAAGAACTTTTGGGACCACCCTGACCTGGCTGACTGAGAATCTCCCACAGATGCCAGCAAGGGACCGTTTCCTGACAATATAATTCTCTTCGGGGGGGGGTTTGGTCCTCCTTTAATAAATACTACGGACCGCTCTGATCCAGTGTCTTGCTTAACCAAATTGGCCTTGCTAGGATTGCTGATTCCTGAAAGGCCCCAATAATCTCCTGGTATTCCCAAAACAAGCTGGAAAGCTGCAACAGAATTTGAGGTCCCAGAAGTTAGTAGCAAGTCCCCTCTATATTGTATAAGCGAGGAAAATGGTCAGTGAAATGTATGTACATTTCACGGTCTTGGGAGTCCTAAACCGAAGAAAGCTATGAGCTCGGCGGAGCATCTTTTGTCTTGATTTTCAGTTGTGTGGCTGACAAGGTCTGGGTGAGAAACTTACCAAAAGAGTAAAACAACAGCCCTGCACCGAGGATGATAATATTAGGGCTCCAGCCGATTAAAAGGAAGCCAGGCACTGATAACATTATTGCCTGTCAAAGGAAAAAAAAAACAGGAGTGAGGAATCTCATAATTGGATATCCCTGGACTGTTAACTTCTAGCTCAGGTAGTCCTTAACTTATGACCTCAGTGGGGCCCAAAATTGATGTTGCAAAGTGAGAAATTTAGCAATTGAGCTTTGCTTTTAATATGTGTCATTGTGCCCACAGGAAAATGACAATAAAGGTTATCCAATCCAATGTAGTAATAATAATAATAAAAGTTGTAAGGGACCTTGGAGGTCATCAAGTCCTACCCCCTGCTCAGGCAGGTAACCCTATACCATTTAGAACAAATGGCTGTCCAGTCTCTTCTTAAAACACTTCCAGTGTTGTAACATTCACCGCTTCTGGAGGCAGGTAGTTCCACTGGTTAATTGTTCTAACTGTCAGGAAATTCCTCCTTAGTTTTAGGTTGCTTCTCTCCTTCCTGAGTTTCCATCCATTGCTTCTTGTCCTGCCTTCAGGGCTTTGGAAAACAGCCTGACTCCCTCTTCTTTGGGGCAGCCCCTGAGATATTGGAACATGGCTATCATGTTCCCCCTCGTACTTCTCTTCATTAAACTAGACAGACCCAATTCCAGCAACCGTTCCTTACATGTTTTAGCCTCCAGTCCTCTAATCATCTTTGTTGCTCTTCTCTGTACTCTTTCTAGAGTCTCAGCATCCTTTTTACATCGTGGTAACCAAAACTGGATGCAGGATTCCAAGTGTGGCCTTACCAAGGCCTTGTAAAGTGGTATTAACCCTTCACCTGATCTTGATTCTCTTCCTCTGTTAATGCAGCCTAGCACTGTGTTGGCCTTTTTGGCAGCTGCAGCACACGGCTGGCTCATATTTAAGGGATTGTCCACTAGGACTCCGAGGTCCCCCTCACAGTTGCTACTATTGAGCAAGGTACCCCCTATACTACACCTGCGCATTTGGGTTTTCTTGCCTAAATGTAGAACCTTGCTTTTTTCACCCTTGAATTTCATTTTGTTAGATAGCGCCCAGTGTTCAAGTCTGTCCAGATCCTCCTGTAATCTAATCTCAGTTGCCTCGTGAAAAAAAGCACCGTTGGGATAACCGTGACCTGGATGATTGAGAATCTCCGCAGACATTTGGCTAAGAGGAAAACGTACCGTTTTAACCACCCGCAGTTCTGCTCCTGGCTTAATATGGCGAGTGTAGCCCCCCTGGATCACAGCCATGGTGACACCGATGCAGAAAAACATCTTTCCTTGTTCCAGACTAAAGACAGGAGGGGGAGAAAAAAAAAGAGCTGAAACACAAATTTGTGGCCACAGCGCCTGGACACAGCTGGATGAAATCCAGAAATGTCACCCCCACTTATTCTTAGGGAAGCACAAAAGTGAGGAGTCCTTGGTTAATGACCGGTTGAAGTTACAACAGCCTCTGACGTGGTGTTTTATGGCTTGTAAAGCCGCCATCGCAAAACGTTGCAAAACAGCCTCTCTGGTGATGGGGCCCTTAATCTGGGTGTTTGCCCAGCAATTATGTATCAGAATCTTCTCTGCCGTCCTCCCCAGAAATCCACTGGGGAAGCTGGCAGGAAAAGCCACAAGCAGCTTCTGCCTACTAAGAGGAGTCCCTCACGTCTTTGAGGACAGGCTGAAGATCCTTCTGCAATCCATGCCTGCTTGGATTGCCAAAGCTGCAGTCATTTGCCTTCTTTTAGAGCGTCGTTGAGACCACTTGGATCCTGAGGACACAGAACAATCTCCAAGTGGCCTCAACGACTCTCTAAAAGAAGGCAAAGGACCAGCTGTCTGCAAGGGATAGAAATCCTTCCATTCCTCCACCATCCAGTCAGAGCCGAAGAAGCTCCTGGGATGAGAAGCGAAACGTCTTCAAAGAAAAAACAACATCCAGTTGCCTCTTGGAAAAAAAAGCAATTATTATTATTTATTAGATTTCTATGCCACCCTATTCCAAGAACTCAGGGCAGCTCACAACATGGATACTAACATGAAGAAATCTGGTATTAAAATACATTGTAAAACCCATTAATTAAAAACCAATCATCCAAAGACAGACATACAAACAGACATACACTGGCTGGGGCAAGGTGTCAACTGCCCCAGGCCTGCCGGCAAAGATGGGTCTTTAGCAGTTTGCGAAAGGCGGAGAGGGTGGGGGCAGTACGGATCTCCGGGGGGAGTTGATTCCAGAGGGCCGGGGCCACAACAGAGAAGGCTCTTTCCCTAGGCCCCGCCAGGCGACACTGGCTGACGGGACCTGGAGAAGGCCGACTGTGGGCCCTAACCGGTCGCTGGGTTTCATGGATGACTGAGCATCTCCATAGACATTTATGGGTTTTTTTTAATGGGACTTAGGAAAATACCTCTTTTTTCTCTCCTCTCAGAGACCATGTTATCAAGCGTGGCAGGAGAAGACGGGCGGAGAAATTTAATATTTGGAATAGACTTGGTTTTATGAAATTAAACGCCATTGACCTTGAAAGGTTTTGAGGGTACGGTGAGTGTGACTGGCCGGATCCTGCTAAATACCTGCTGAACTGGAAGTGCTGATGGACTAGGAAACCCAGCGTGTATTCCAGGCCGGAGAATAGGAAAAGGTATAGGAAATACACCAAGCCCAGGATCTGGAGATCTGCAGGAGGAATAAAATGACCAAAGCTGATGGGGAAACCAACAAAGTCTGCCGCCTTTGCAAACCATGGATTGGAATTGGCTTCAGATCGGAAATTGTGAGATCAGGGTCAGGAATTCAAGCAATGAGGGTCAATTGTTCATCTAAATTATTGTTTGCAAACCAGGTAAAGACAGACCATCTCCAGAGACTGGGACTTCATGGAAACACAGGTAGTCCTTGACTTAACGGCCACAATCTTAACGTGGCTAAGCGGGACATTCGTTAAATCGAGTTTTGCCTCATTTTACGACCTTCCCTGCCACTGTTGTTCAGCGAATGGCTTCAGTTGATAAGTTAGCATCCTGGTTATTAAGCGAATCTGGCTGATTTTTGTTTGTCAGAAGTTTGGGAAAGGGGATCATGTGACCCCAGGACACCGCAACCGTGATAAATATGAGTCAGTTGCCAAGCGCTTAGAGTGTTGAATTTTGATCACGTGACCGCAGAGATGCTGGAACGGTCGTGAAGCGTGAAAATCAGCCATAAGTCATGTTTTTCCCAGTGCCGTTGTAACTTTGAACAGTCACTGAATGGTCTGTTGTAAGTTGAGGAAGTCTGTGTCCTGATTTTTCTCGCATTCATAGGAATTCATCGTTGGCCATCTCTATTTTTCAAGATGTCTTCCGACTGTCTTTGCTTCGTGAGGTAGCCAAGTAGCCCAAATGACAGCAAGGCCAACAGCTATCAACCCTTTCCTTGAAAGGTGCCCAGCTGGACAGCCAACAGGGAAAGAAGTGGGGGGGGGGCTGTCCAAGGATAGAGTCAGTGGGAGACCAAAGTTGGTCATGGTCATCTACTAAAGACACCAAGGACTCAATCCTTGATATCGTGTTTGGTAGTGAGAGTGGCTGATTTACCTCAACGGTTGACCGAGTCCCTCCCGACCTCATCTCACATCTCCATTTATACCAAAGCCCGGATCCCATTGGTTGGGGACCCCAGCCACGCTCCGGGAAAAGATCCTGGAGGGGTTTGCAGGATCGATCCAAAGGAGAACCCAATGGATCGCTAAAGGAGTCGTCATCAGACGCAACCCGAGGACAGAAAATGGAGAAGACTTGCTATCTCTGGAGTGTCCTCCCATCTTCTGATGTACTGCCGAGAACCGGAACAAGGCCCAGGGACTGATCAGGTTGAAGGCCGACTGGAAGCTGGATATCATGGAGGACACCTGCCCAAGGCAGAAGAAAGACGCGATTGGTGATGGTGCCCATAAAATCCAATTTCATCGCCTTCCATATTTTACCACCATTACTTTTTGTAAAGCTTCGAATGTTCCTCAGTGAGAGTCACCCCCAAGTACTGTACCTTTCCCCCCAACTTTAAAACCGGTTTTAAATTTGATCTAATTTTACTTTACTTTAATTTTAACTTCTGATCTTCACCTTTATGTTCTTAGCCAGTATTCCCGTCTTGGATTGATTTATTCTTAAACCCGCCATTTCTCCAAACATTTTAATCTTCCTCATCACATGTTCAGTATTCTCTACCAGGTCTTGGACAATCAATACCAAAATCGTCAGCAAATGCATGTCATTTGTAATGGTGCACTTTAATTTGTAGTGCTTTTGCTCTCTTATCCTGTCTAATATTTCTGTTTAACACATCCAACACTAGAATAAACAATGAAGGGATAAAAGACACCCCTTGTCTTGTTCCCTTCTGCATTTTACGGGGTTTTATAAAGTCTTCATTCACCATGATTCAAGCTCTCTGGAGTGTACAGATGGGACACCACCCTCCCATACTCTTCCACACATATCCTGCAAATCCTGCCCATGGCAGAGGATTATCCCAGCAATCAGTTATCACCCATTTGAATAGAATAGAATAGAACAGAATAGAATAGAATAGAATAGAGGAGAAATAAGAGAAGAGAAGGGATGAGAAGAGATAAGAAGAAATAAGAATAGAATAGAGTATAGGAATAGAATAGAATAGAATGCAGAATAGAATAGCATAGCATAGCATAGAATAGAATAGAAATAAGAGAAGAGAAGAGATAAGAAATAAGAATAGAATAGAGTATAGGAATAGAATAGAATAGAATAGAAATAAGAGAAGAGATGAGAAGAGATAAGAAGAAATAAGAATATAATAGAGTATAGGAATAGAATAGAACAGAATGCAGAATAGAATAGAATAGAAATAAGAGATGAGAAGAGATAAGAAATAAGAATAGAATAGAGTATAGGAATAGAATAGAATAGAAATGAGTATAGGAATAGAATAGAATAGAATAGAATAGAGAGAAGAGAAGAGAAGATATAAGAAGAAATAAGAATAGAATAGAGTATAGGAATAGAATAGAATAGAATAGAATAGAATGCAGAATAGAATAGAATAGAATAATTGAATAGAATGCAGAATAGAATAGGAATAGAATAGAAGAGAAGAGAAATAAGAAAAGAGAAGAGAAGAGAAAAGAGAAGAGATGAGAAGAGATAAGAAGAAATAATAGAATAGAGTATAGGAATAGAATAGAACAGAATGCAGAATAGAATTGAATAGAATAGAATAATTGAATAGAATGCAGAATAGAATGCAGAATAGGAAGAGAAGAGAAGAGAAATAAGAAGAGAAGAGAAGAGATGAGAAGAGATTAGAAGAAATAATAGAATAGAGTATAGGAATAGAATAGAATAGAATGCAGAATAGAATAGAATTGAATAGAATAGAATGATTGGATAGAATGCAGAATAGAATAGGAATAGAATAGAAGAGAAGAGAAATAAGAGAAGAGAAGAGAAAAGAGAAGAGATGAGAAGAGATAAGAAATAAGAATAGAATAGAGTATAGGAATAGAATAGAATAGAATAGAATATTGTCACTTTAAATGTACACTAATCAGCATATATTAAAATGAGATTTTGTTGCATACAGCTCTCAAAGAGTAACCATCTCCAATATATACTGCAGACACATGATAAAAAAAGAATAAATAAAATAAATTATGCATGTACCCACATAACACACACATATGCGGCCCAGAGAAACAACGCAGTCTGGTTTGGATGTATACATATACATGGCGAGAAAAACAAAGAATCCTGCGAATTTACAAGATGGATGGCCTAAGGCTGTTACAGAATCTAGTAGTTCTGCTATAAGTACTTCAAAACCTCCTCCCAGAGGGGAGCAACAGAAACGGACCGTAAAGAGGATGTGTGGGGTCTTCTAACAATGCTCTGCGCTCTAAGCACATAGCGCTTATGAGCAGTATCCTGAATCATGGGAAGCGAGCTTCCTATAATCTTTTCAACTGTCCTTAGCACTCTCTGTATGGACCTTCTATCTGAGGCTCAGCTACCACCAACCCAGACAGTGATGCTACCGTATTGATCAATATACTTTAAGAAGACTTGGAATCCATGGGCTGTAGACTCTGATCAAGCCCAGCACAGACATCCTGAAGAGCATACAGGTAAGGCCATCCTTGCCATGGTTTTCTTGAAGTCCATCATGAGGTTGAAGGATATCAGAGGTCTTCCAGCTCTTCCAAGAATCCTTTCACAATCCCAACCTTTGCTTGAAAACCTCCAGTAACGGCCCTTGGGATACCAGTAGGCAGGATGTCCCCCTGGCCAAGAGCATTAAAAAACAGGAAATTCCTCCTTTCTTTCAAGTCTGGAGCTCCCACCTGAAGGATCTTGTCCTGTTTTTCACGCCCTTCAGATAAAGGGGCTGCCACTGCCCTCTTCCACTGTTTCAATTTCCACCTCTAGCTAAGTGCATAGATCTGGGCTCTCCAAACGTGGCAACATTCAAATCTTGTGGACTTCAACTCCCAGAATTCCCCAGCCATTCTGGGAATTGGACGTCCGCAAATCTTAAGGTTACCACTGGCATAGATGGTCCGTACAGTCTGTCTCCTGCCAGGTTCCAACTCACCTCTTCTGGAAGCAGCTGACATCAAAAAAAGACACCCATTAGTTTGTTTTTCTGATTATTTCCAGAATCCATTACCCGTTTTTCCCTTGGGAGCGTCTCCGGTAAGCAGGCGGAGATGAACAGGAAATCAGCCACAGCAAAGATGGTGGCAAAGATGGCGGCTCTCACGTAGAAGACTTGGTCCTTCTCCGTCTCCAGAACGAGGAAGGCACCCAGCATCGGCCCGAGGGTGAAGCCCAGGGAGAAAGCCAGCCCAATCATGGCCTGGAGGGAAAATTCAGCAAACATACTTTGGCTAACGTGCCTCCTTCAAACAACATTCCAGAGCCACGAACCCTGATCAAAACCCCCAACTTGCTTTCTCCTGGTGTGCGCCCCGTTGTCTATAAGATCTTTCAGGAACACAAAAGCAATGATTTCTTCAAAAACGTGGGGCTGTACTTATTTCTTTGAGTCACATACACTAAGGCCCCACACCGATCCACAGAATTATTAATCATGCCCTAGGTAATTAATAATCATCTAATTATAATTATTCATAATTATGATGTATTATATTAATTATATCAATATAACACAATATAATAGAAGTAGTAGTAGTAATAATATTATAATATAATAATAATAATAATAATAATAATAATAATAATAATAATAATAATAATAATAATAATAATAATAATAATAAAGTTGGCAGGGACCTTGGAGGTCTTCTAGTCCAATCCCCTGCTCAGGCAGGAAACATTATTATTATTATTATTATTATTATTATTATTATTACTATTATTATTATTATTTATTAAACTTATATGCCGCCCTTCTCCCAAGACTCAGGGCGGCTCACAACAAGAATACAAGTATAAAAACATAACATAAAATCAATTAAAATTACTTATACCATCTCGAACAAATGGTTGTCCAGTCTCTTCTTGAAAACTCCCAGTGTTGGAGCACATAATTAATGCTATAGTTTACTAATTATGTTAGTTAATCATTATTAATCATGCCGTAGATCCTGGACACAGACTGGGGCAAAATTCACTTCACAAATCTCTCCATTGTGGCCGTACGTTGAGAACTACCTTGTATATATTTTGGGAGCTGGTTCTTTAATCTGAATCCTTCTAATCTAAGTCCTTCCTGGATGGGACTTCAGGTTTCAGAATGGGACTTGAGTGAAATCAAAATTAAAAGTGACCCTTTACGACCTCACCATTTGGAAAGCTGAGGCAGCCTAAAACTGCCTTTTGCGTTTTTCATGGTCACATCAGGCTGCTGATTTGGATTCCGTTGAATTTAAGTTGACAAACCTCCACCTCTGCCTATCCCGGGTCCTTGGGAAGGACTCAATAGGTAGACAGAAATGCCAGATCCAGTCTAAACATCTGACTGACTGTGCGGAGGATCAATAACAAGAACAACAGTAACGTCAACAACAATAATATAAACAAATAAATATGACAAAGTGACAATAAAGTTATTGTTGTTATTATTGTTATTGTTATTATGGCATATATGGTTTCCTGCCTGAGCTGGGGCTGCACATCCAAGGTCCCTTCCAACACTGCCCTTCTGTCAAACACAAGAAGGACTCACCATGCCTTTACTCCGAGCTTTTGGGCACTGCAGATCAGCGACGATGGCCGTGCAGAGGCTGACGTTCCCTTTGCTGATCCCGCCGAGAATCCGGGAGCAAAGAAAGACCTCAAAACTGCTGGAAACGGCCCAGAGCACGTAGGAGGCTATCAGGCCCAGCTGCAAGAGACAGGAGAGAGATTTCGGCCTTCTCAGACGAGGGTCCGCTGAAGGTGAGTATCTCCTGGATTTGTTCCACTCAATGGACCAGGTAAGTATCTCTACGCCTCCGTTATAAAGAGAGAAAAGGGATCCCTCCTTTTCAGATGGGATCCCAACACGTGCTCTGGACCGGGGGGGGGGGCTGCATCCGTCCACACCACCCCTCCGGCCGAAACTAACGTACCGCAGTGGCCAGCAGGGCTGGTCGTCTCCCGAAGGAATCCGAGGCAGCTCCGGTGAGGGGCGAGGCCAGAAACTGAAGCAAGGAAAAGAGGGAGCCGATGAGACCTGGAAGAGAAGAACGGAGGTGGGGAGGTGCCTATTAGCCCCGACTTAGTTTACCTCTTCCCCCCCCCTAATGAAGTATTTAAAGCAGGAGGGTCCAACTGGGCAACTTTTAAGACCTGTGGACTTCCGCTCCCAGAATCTCCCAGCCAGCCAGCGTCCATCTTTGGCAACTTTTAAGACCTGTGGACTTCCACTCCCAGAATCCCCCAGCCAGCCAGCGTCCATCTTTGCAAACTTTAAGAGCTGTGGACTTCCGCTCCCAGAATCCCCCAGCCAGCCAGCGTCCATCTTTGGCAACTTTTAAGACCTGTGGACTTCCGCTCCCAGAATCTCCCAGCCAGCCAGCGTCCATCTTTGGCAACTTTTAAGACCTGTGGACTTCCGCTCCCAGAATCCCCCAGCCAGCCAGCGTCCATCTTTGGCAACTTTTAAGATCTGTGGACTTCCGCTCCCAGAATCTCCCAGCCAGCCAGCGTCCATCTTTGCAAACTTTAAGACCTGTGGACTTCCGCTCCCAGAATCCCCCAGCCAGCCAGTGTCCTTCTTTGGCAACTTTTAAGACCTGTGGACTTCCGCTCCCAGAATCCCCCAGCCAGCCAGCGTCCTTCTTTGGCAACTTTTAAGACCTGTGGACTTCCGCTCCCAGAATCTCCCAGCCAGCCAGCGTCCATCTTTGGCAACTTTTAAGACCTGTGGACTTCCGCTCCCAGAATCTCCCAGCCAGCCAGCGTCCATCTTTGCAAACTTTAAGACCTGTGGACTTCCATTCCCAGAATCCCCCAGCCAGCCAGTGTCCTTCTTTGGCAACATTTAAGACCTGTGGACTTCCGCTCCCAGAATCCCCCAGCCAGCCAGTGTCCTTCTTTGGCAACTTTTAAGACCTGTGGACTTCCGCTCCCAGAATCCCCCAGCCAGCCAGCGTCCATCTTCGGCAACTTTTAAGACCTGTGGACTTCCGCTCCCAGAATCTCCCAGCCAGCCAGCGTCCATCTTTGGCAACTTTTAAGACCTGTGGACTTCCACTCCCAGAATCCCCAAGCCAGCCAGCGTCCATCTTTGCAAACTTTAAGACCTGTGGACTTCCGCTCCTAGAATCCCCCAGCCAGCCAGCGTCCATCTTTGGCAACTTTTAAGACCTGTGGACTTCCGCTCCCAGAATCTCCCAGCCAGCCAGCGTCCATCTTTGGCAACTTTTAAGACCTGTGGACTTCCGCTCCCAGAATCCCCCAGCCAGCCAGTGTCCTTCTTTGGCAACTTTTAAGACCTGTGGACTTCCGCTCCCAGAATCTCCCAGCCAGCCAGCGTCCATCTTTGGCAACTTTTAAGACCTGTGGACTTCCGCTCCCAGAATCCCCCAGCCAGCCAGTGTCCTTCTTTGGCAACTTTTAAGACCTGTGGACTTCCGCTCCCAGAATCCCCCAGCCAGCCAGTATCCATCTTTGCAAACTTTAAGACCTGTGGACTTCCACTCCCAGAATCCCCCAGCCAGCAAGAGGGTTCCTCCAGACCGTGCAGTAAAGGGAATTTCCTACCTCCAAACAAGACGCTGTTGTATTTCCTTTCGGGCGGGATGCCAAGGCTGCCGCTGAACCAGTCCACGCCGGCTTGTACCCTCTTGTAGAGCCCATCCTGGAGAAGGGAAGGGAAGGGATTGGGCAAAGGAGAGGAGGGATGAGGGGAGCAATCACCAGCCCCATCCCTTTCTGCCAGAATTGTTTATTTTGGTATTTATGGCAGTATTCCAGTATTTGAGGGGCTGCCCCAAAGAAGAGGGAGTCAAGCTATTTTCCAAAGCCCCAGAAGAAGCAAAGGATGGAAACTCACCAAGGAGAGAAGAAACCTAGAACTAAGGAGAAACTTCCTGACAGTGAGAACAATTAACCAGTGGAACAACCTGCCTCCAGAAGCGGTGAAGGCTCCAACACTGGAGGTTTTAAAGAAGAGACTGGACAGCCACCTGTCTGAAACGGTATGCTTGAGCAGGGGGCTGGACTAGAAGACCTCCCAGGTCCCCTTCCAGCTCTATTCTGAATTCTAGTGCCTCTCTCTCCACACAACCCTCTTCACAGGGTTGTTATTGTGTGTGGGGGAAATAGAAGAAGTGTGTTTGGATATATTTGCTGCCTTGAGTTATTTGTGAAAATTATAAAGGTGGGGTCTCAATCAATCAGTCAATCAATCAGTCAATTGATAAAATTGTCCCACCAGGATGGGAAACACACTTTTCTGTCATTTTCCTGATCCCAGAAGCTCCTAAAAAAATGCCCCCCCCAGTGCATCCTCTGCCAGATAGGCTGGAGGGTGGCAGTCTTCTCCCCCTCCCATAATCTCGTATTTGATCTCTTATCTATAAACCCATCTTTAAAGTGTCATCACTCCGTCCTGAGGTCAGCAAAAAGCCCAGGAGGGGAGATAACAACGCGCCTATTTTAGCCGCAATCAAATAAACCAACTTTATATTCCTTCTGCTTACGTGACTTTCAGCAGTCTTTAAATGTTTTGATATTCCTTCCCTTTGCTTTCCATCTTCCATCTTCTCAAATAAAGCCCTGAAATTTCAACTTCTTCTCTTTTTTTTCTTTTCTTTTCTTTGTCCCTTCCCATAAAATTCTTCACAACTCCGAAAGGTCTCGCGAAGCGGGGGGCAGTGGGGCAGTTCTGCAAAGCCGCCGGGCGGCCGTGTGTTGGGGGAGACGGTCTGTGGGCTGCTCCCCTGAGCCCTTACGTCGCCCTACTGAGTTGCGTGTCGAGTAGCCTTGTTTTTGCTTTGGGGGAGGATTTCCACCTGTACTTTATTTATTTATTTATTTATTTAGACTTATATGCCGCCCTTCTCCCAAGACCCAGGGCGGCTCACAACAAGAATACAAGTGAAAACATAACATAACATATTATGTTATGGGATAGAAAAGGTGGATAGAGAAAAATACTTTTCTCTATCACACAATACCAGGACAAGGGGGCACTCCCTAAAGCTCATAGGTAAGAAAGTGAGGACAAATAAAGGGAAATATTTCTTCACCCAGAGGGTCGTTGATTTATGGAATTCACTTCCTGAAGGGGTCGTGACAGCTGTCAGCCTTGATAGCTTCAAGGCAGGGTCAGACAGATTCATGGAGGCCAAGTGTATCGATGGTTATTAAAACGGATGTCCATGTGCCGCCTCTATGTTGGTTGAGGCAGGCAGGATTCCCTGGAGTACCATTTGTTGGGGGTCAAGGGAAAGGGAGGGTTTTGCCTTCTCTTTCTGCTCAAGATCCCCATGTACATTTGGTGGGCCACTGTGTGACACAGAATGCTGGACTCGATGGGCTTTGGCCTGATTCAGCATGGCTCTTCTTATGTTCTTAACATAAAATCAATTAAAATTACCAATTACTATATAAAAAAACTAGGTAATTCACTTTCCCAGGTGGGGCTTCCTGGACCGGCCTTACAATCTGTGTGTGTGTGTGTGTGTGTTGCACAATCTGCAAAGCAGTGGCCGTGTTGCATGGCGTGGCTTTCTCGTTCCCGCCTGGAGCGTGTCCTTCCTCAGACGGAGGGTGGGGAGAGAGTATATCACACGTGCCAGCTTTGCAGTTTCAGCCGTTGGGAGAGTTCCTTATTTTAAGTTTCCTGATTAGGAAACCCCCTGCCCGCTATTCCTTCTCCTGCCCACTGCTGGCTTAGATGAAGTGGTGGAAGGAAATGTCAAAAAAATATATATAGAGAGAGATCAAGGCAAAAACCACACACACAATTAAAACATCGCAAGAACATTCATCCGGTTGCAGAAATAACGGCCGTATTGGAGAGATCGACGCCCATGAAACACGCCCCCCCCGCCCGTCCCCCCCAGATCCATCCAGCCTTGGCCTTTGGAGAACCCGCCAATCGCCCCATAACTATTTCTTCCATGTGCCCCAACTGCCCTCTGGCTAATGTACAGGTAGTCCCCGACTTACGACAATGGGACCCAATATTTCTGTGCTGAAGCCAGGCATCTGTTAACTGAGCCTTTCCCCCTTTTACCTTTCTTGACACAGTTTACTAAGTGAATCATTGCAGTGTTAAGTTAGTAACCCCGTTGTTAAGTGAATCCAGCTTTCCCCCCTCCCATTGGCTTCGCAAAAGGGGACCACATGACCGTCGTAAATATGAACCCCCTTGCCAATCGTCTGAATTTTGGTCAGGTGGCCCTGGGGAATGCTGTAGTGGTCGTAACTGTGAAAAACGGCCGTAAGTCACGTTTTTCAGTGCCGCTGCAACTCGTAACGGTCACTAAACAAACTGCTGTAAGTCGAGGACTACCTGCACAGTGTTTTTTTGGGGTTTTTTTTTAAAGAGCCACAATTAAAGCTTTCCTGCAGTGCTGTGCTCCTTAATCAGAATGATCCCTTTTTAGACAATTAGTCGATCTAGATAAGAAACAACAATCTAACCACAATGCCTTCTGTGTGAGTCACTAAATCAGTGTTTCTCAACCTTGACCATTTTAAGGCATGTGGACTTCAACTCCCAGAATTCCACAGCCAGCAATGCTGGCTGTGGAATTCTGGGAGTTGAAGTCCACATAGCTTAAAATTGTCAAGGTTGAGAAACACTGCACTAAACAAATTTATGGTGAACTAAGAACAGAATCAACAGAACGGTTGGTGAGGCAGAGCTAACTAAACACTTAAGTTTTGTTTGATTAAAATTCATGCAAAGGCGTCCAAAGGGGTCAACACAGGTGGGGCTGGACAAATCTTGCTGATGGGTCATTCTGTTTTCTCAGCTACTTGCGATCTGACTGACCGTGGCATTAAGGGGTGGGGTGGGGGGCTTCCCCAGAGGGTCTCCCTTGATGCCCAGAGCAAAGCTGCCGGTGGAGGGGGGGGAAACAGGAGGGGCTCACTCGCTTGATCCTGCCGATCCTGACAGCAGCCAGAATACGCCATTCGCAAAAATGGAAGGATACTTTGATTCCCACGACGACGGACGGATGGTTGGAAAAGTGGATGGGAGCGAGCAGAGACGGGCAAATGGACTGCTTTAATTGAAGAAGAAAAACCACAATTTGTTTCCCCTTGGAAACCCCTTCTGGACTTTGTGCTTGAGATGGCAAAAAAATAATAATTAAACTTTGATTTTTGGGTGGTGCCGATTGGTTGGTTGTTATGGAAACGGCTAGTCTATGCTATTCTATTAAAAAATAAAAACTTGAGGTTATTATCTTATTCTATGGGGCTAAAACGTTGGAAAAAGCTTTCCTGTTTCTCTTCCCCTTTACATTTTCTTTCCTCTTCCCCTTTTCCTCTCCTGTTTTGCCCTTATCTCCGTTTTTCTTTGCATTTCTGCATTTTAGATTTTGGTAAACTCACAAAACTACGGTTCCACGGGTGCTTTTTCGGGAGGCAACTGGACCTGCTCGCTTTTCTTTGATAAATGAAACTATGTTCACAGTTAATAAGACCATAAAACAAGCTACTGCGTAGCCCAGGGGTCTTCAGACCTGGCCCTTATTGTGACTTGTGGACTTCAGCTCCCAGAATTCCTCAGCCAGTGTCCCCAAGTCATAAAAGGGGGCCAAGTTTGAAGACCCCTGATCTAGGAGAATTCTAGACTGAGTAGAGCAGGGGTCTTCAAACTTGGCCCTTTGATGACTGGTGGACTTCAACTCCCAGAATTCCTCAGCCAGCCTCCATTTTGTTTGTTAGATTTAAGACAGGGGTCTTCCAATTTGGCCCTTTGATGACTGGTGGACTTCAACTCCCAGAATTCCTCAGGCAGCTTCCATTTTATTTGTTAGATTTAAGACAGGGGTCTTCCAACTAGGCCCTTTGATGACTGGTGGACTTCAACTCCCAGAATTCCTCAGCCAGCCTCCATTTTGTTTGTTAGATTTAAGCCAGGGGTCTTCCAACTTGGCCCTTTGATGACTGGTGGACTTCAACTCCCAGAATTCCTCAGCCAGCCTCCATTTTGTTTGTTAGATTTAAGACAGGGGTCTTCAAACTTGGCCCTTTTTATGACTTGTGGACTTCAACTCCCAGAATTCCTCAGCCGGGCATGCTGGCTGAGGAATCCTGGGAGTTGAAGTCCACAAATCATCAACGGGCCAAGTATGAAGACCCCTGCTTGTGGACTTCAACTCCCAGAATTCCTCAGCCAGGCACGCTGGCTGAGGAATCCTGGGAGGTAAAGTCCACAAGTCATCAACAGGCCAAGTATGAAGACCCCTGGCGTAGCCTAACTTGAATTCACGCTGATAGAGGTCCCTGGTTGTACTTGCCAGTTTTCATAAGCGCCAAACCGTTTGGACCAAACCTGGCTTCGTTTTTACTCACATCGTTCTTGCTGAAGTGATCCAAGATGGAGGGCAGGAGAGGCAGAATCAGAGTGAAGGCCAGGAGGTCAAGAAGCAGCGAGAGAAACACCACGAAGATGATCCGGGAGGAATTTTCCCCTGCCCTCTGGCCAACTTGGTCCTCTCGTGACATCCTCTGGAGGAATCCCTTCATCCACTAGGGTCTCCAAAACATCCGTCCGGCTAGGGAATTCTGGGAGTTGAAGTCCTTGGGTCTTATAATAATCTCCACCATTGGATGCTCCTGCAATACATGAAAGGACACACCACGGGTATGTGGATTTATTCTCCAGAGCACACAAGGACACAAGTTGGACAGCGTGGGAACCAAATCCGGAACGAGCAGATTTTTCCCCTGCTAAGCTTTTACAGGTCGTCCTCGACTTACGACAGCCCAAAATTCCTGTGGCTAAGCGAAACACTGGTTCGGCGGGTTTTGCCCCGTTCTACCAATCTTTCTCGCCCCTGTTGTTACGTTGTTAAGGTAGCAACACCGTTGTAAGGCGGAACTGGCTTCCCCAGTCGGAAGGTAGCAAAAGGGGATCGGTGATTCCCCCCCACCCCATTTCCAGGACACTGCAACCGTCGTAAATACAAGCCGGTTTGAACTAGCGGCCAAATTTTGATCAGGTGACCGTAGGAATACCGCAATGGCAGTTAGTTTGGGGGGGTGTGTGTAAAAAACTCGTACGTCCCTTTGTTTTCGTGGTGTCGTAACTTCGAACGTTCATAAAGTGGACTGTTGTAACTTGAGGACTACCTGTGTGTGTGTGTTTGTGTGTTTGTTTGTGTGTATGTGTGTGTAAATAGCAGTCTTGTTATTTAGACTATTTAAGCAGTTTCAAACAGCAGCCTTAAGAGTAGGCGAAAGGATGTTGCCCCAAAGGAACTCAAGACATGCTCCAGAACCCCAGAGGTGGAGTAGCAATTTTAAATTGCCCAAAGAGGGTCCCCAGGAAAGCTAAGGACGCAACACTGCCGGGCGCCTTCTCTGGACGACCCTGCCAGATCCTGGGGGGGGGGCTCTGCGAGCCTGGAGACCCCCCACCCCACCCGCCCCGCTTTCCGAACTCAAGCCAGCCTGGGCTGCCTCTCCCACTCTCCTTGAAACGTGGGACTATCGGAGCAGCTGGGGGTCCTTCCTCCCTCCCCTGCCTTCCTCCTTCCCAGCCGTCTGGTCTTGCTCTCCCCACCCCAGTTCCCCACAAGGTACAGCTTCTCTCCCCCTCCCATGGGACCCAGGCCCAGCCCAGAACTGCCAGGAAGGATGGGAGACCACCAGGAAACTCACACCTGGAGACCAGAGCGGAAGAGGAGGTGATGGAATCCTCCCCCCACCAGTCCCCTCCGAGGTGCAGCTCCTCTCCCCCTCCTCCGGGACCTAGGCGGGGCCTAGAGCTGCTGGGAAGGATGGGAGACCACCAGGAAAGCCCCGCCTGCAGGCCGGAGCAGGAGGGGAGATGATAGGCTCCCCCCCCCCAGTCTTCACGACGTGCGGCTCCTCTCTCCCTCCCGCGGGACCCAGAGCTGCCAGGATGGATGGGAGACCACCAGGAAAGCCCCGCCTGGAGGCCGGAGCAGGAGGGGAGATGATAGGTTCCCCCCCTCCCAGTCCCCTCCGAGGTGCGGCCCCTCCCTCCCTCCCTCCCTCCCGCGGGACCCAGAGCTGCCAGGACGGATGGGGGACCACCAGGAAAGCCCCGCCTGGAGGCCGGAGCGGCAGGGGAGACGGCAGACCCCTCACCCGCCCAGGAGAGCGAAAGAGAGCGAAGGGGGGGGAAGAGCTCACCTCCGCTCCCCGCAGCGCCCACGGACCGGCCGCCTCAGCCCATCCCCAGCCGGGCCTCGCCCGCCCTCCCGCTCGCCCCCTTCCCCGGGACGGCAGCTCCTCCTCCTTCCGGCCGGGGCTGCCGGCTGCGCCCCGAGGAGAGACCGCCGCCTCCTCCTCCTCCTCCGGGCCGGGCTCCCCCCCAGCATCCCTGCCGGAGCCTCCCTCCCTCCCTCCCTCCCCGGGGAAGGAAGGAAGGAAGGAAGGAAGGAAGGCAGGCGGGCCGGCGGGGCTGACCTGGCCGAGGCGCCGCCGGGCTCCGGTGCTGCTGCTGCTGCCGCCCAAGGCGGCCGAGCGATGATGCCCGGGCTCGGCTGGCGACGCTCCGCGGAGCCCGCCGTCCACCCACCGGCCGACTTCCGCGAGGCGTTGGCCGCCGCGGGCGACTGACTCAAGGCGGCTCCCGCCGGATCCGAGCGCGCAGCAAAGCCCAGGCCGAACCGCTTCTGCCCGGCCCAAAGGACGGAGAGCCCTCGTCGGGGATTCGAACCCAGGGCCGAGGGGGTGGTCCTCGACTTACGGCCGGGATCCAGCCCGTCGCTAAGGGAGGCGCCCGGTTCTCTGCAGCCCGTTTTGCGACGCTTCTGGCCGTACGGGTGGAGGGAGGGGGGGTCCTCGGATTACCACCACAATGGAGCCCACGGTGGACCTCCAAGCTCCCTTCCAACTTTTATTATTATTATTATTAATTATTATTATTATAGTGACTGTTTGTCCCTATTCTACGACCTTTCCTCTCCCCGGTTGTTAAGGGAAATCGCCATCGTTCTTCAATGGGTCCGAGGGGGTCGCAAAAGATGGGTCACCTGACCCCTCCCCCCCCAGGACATTGCGACTGTCATAAATATGAGTCGGTGTTTTAAGTGAATTCGGCTTTCCCTGTGCCCTAGACTCTGGGCAGCTTACGGAAAACTAAAAACACAAATGTCCAAGAAATAAACATAATAAAAATAAATAAAATAACCCCTCCACTCATACCAGCCATATAATAATAATAATAATAATAATAATAATAATAATAACAGGCAGATGTGCATGTTTGATCCTGCAACGACATCTGTAATACCATCAAACATCCACATCTGCCTATCCCAGGTCCTTGAGAAATGCCAAATTCAAGTCTGAACATCTGGCTGACTGTGCGATGATCCATAATAATAAAAGTTGGAAGGGACCTTAGAGGTCATCTAGGCCAACCCCCTGCCCAGGCAGGAAACCCTATACCATTTCAGACAAATGGCAGTCCAATCTCTTCTTAAAAGACTTCAGTGATGGAGCACCCACAACCTCTGGTGGCAAGGAGTTCCTCTGATTAATTGTTCTCACTGTTAAGAGGTTTCTCCTTAATTCCAGGTAGCTTCTCTCCTTGGTTAGTTAATAATAATAATAATAATAATAATAAAGTTGGAAGGGACCTTGGAGGTCATCTAGTCCAACCCCCTGCTCAGGCAGGAGACCCTATACCATTCATGGTGGCCAAAACTGGATGGGCTCAATCCTGCTCTGGGTTCCCCAGGTCCGCTGGCAGAACCTCGTCTTCAGGACCTTGTGAAAGAGTGACAAAGTGGGGGCTGGTCTAATTTCTGGAGGGATGATGTTCCAGAGGGAGGGAGCCACCACAGAAAAGGCCCTTCTTCTGGTTTCCCGCCAGATGGACCTCCTTAGGGAACGGGACCCGCAATATTCCTGGCCTCCCCGCTCTAGAGGGTCAGGTGGATGTGACCGGCAA
This sequence comes from Bothrops alternatus, assembly GCA_034064705.1. Classification (NCBI taxonomy): domain Eukaryota; kingdom Metazoa; phylum Chordata; class Lepidosauria; order Squamata; family Viperidae; genus Bothrops; species Bothrops alternatus. The sequence goes on along the minus strand of JARGCV010000271.1, from coordinate 367,463 downwards.
GAGACGGTCCCTCAAGATAACCTGGTCCCAAGCCATGAAGGGCTTTCAAGGTGACCCGATCCAAGACTCCCGAGGGAATGAAATTTGGGAAATCATGGCTGCCATCTTTGTTTTCTATGTTCTGTGACAATTTCCCAGGCAGTCTTGCAATCCCTTGCCCTCCCTCCACGTGTCACGCTGTCCTTCTGAAGAAGTTCTGCCCTTCCCGCCTTGAATCCCACCTGCAAGTTGCATCTCACTGCGGCCGGGATTCCTACGTTAAGACTGGCGTCTCTCTGCAGTCAGCCAATCCTTAGCACTAGTGGCCCTCAGTGCCTCGAAGCTGCTGCAGCCTCTGGGCATGTGAAGAGTGGCCCAATAGCCAGGGGAACCTCAGCTGGGCAGGCAAGTTCGCCCATTCTAGAAAAAAGCTTCCGTTCAATACGGAGGCATCATCAAAAGTATGCATCAAAAATGTTATACAATTTTATTTAGAAACAAGAATACAACAATATGTATTTTTTTTTAATCCAGAAGAAAGTGTCCCCCTATTTAAAATGACCAAAACGCTCCAGGAAATTCTAATCCTTTAAATCTCCTTGCCTCTGAGGTATCTGGGAATGTTTTAATGCTTTTTTCTCTTTAGTGCCTTCCAGTCTCCTTCCTGCTGAGCCAGGCTTTGGAAGAGTTGTTTCACTTTCCTTTTTCTTTCCGAATCCCTGCAAAAGCGAAAAACAAACTGCAATCATAGTTGAAGACAAAAATGCAAACAAATCGTTTTATGTCTTTCTCCCTCACATTTTAGGAGAGCTTCTTCTCCTGTGGAATTATTAATGGCTAGAAAGTCTGAGGAGACGCCTCAGGTCTTATACAGAATCACAGATCTCTTCTCTTCTCTTCTCTTCTCTACTCTACTATTCCTATTATTCCTATTCCTATTCCTATTCCTATTCTGTTCTGTACTATTCTATTCTATTCTATTCTATTCTAATATTCTCCAATATCTATTCTATTCTATTCTATTCTATTCTATTCTATACTATTCTAATATTCTCCAATATCTATTCTATTCTATTCTATTCTATACTATTCTATTCTATTCTTATAATTCTCCAATATCTAATCTAATCTAATCTTGTTGTTATTGTTAATTGCGAAGTCGTGTCCGACTCATTGCGACTCCATGGACCACGTTCCTCCAGGCCTTCCTGTCCTCTACCATCTTCTGGAGTCCATTGAAGCTCACACCTCCTGCTTCCGGGACTCTATCCAGCCACCTCCTTCTCTGTCGTCCCCTCCTTCTCTCGCCCTCCATCTTTCCCAGCATCAGGCTCTTCTCCAGGGAGTCCTTCCTTCGCATTAGGTGGCCAAAGGACTTGAGTTTCCACTTCAGGATCTGGCCTTCTAGAGAGCAGTCGGGGTTGATCTCCTCTAGGACTGACCGGTTGGATCGCCTTGCAGTCCAGGGGATGCGCAGGAGTCTTCTCCAGCACCAGAGTTCAAAGGCCTCCATTCTTTGGCGCTCAGCCTTTCTTATGGTCCAACTTTCACAGCCATACATTGCTATTTTCTATTCTATATCCTATCCTATTCTATTTTCTATTCTATTTTCTATTCTATTTTCTATTTATATTTTATTCCAGTGATGGCGAACCTTTTAGAGACCAAGTGCCCAAACTGCAACCCAAAACCCACTTATGCATTGTCGAGCGCCGGGTGGGTGTGGCCCATTGGGTGGGCGTGGCTGCGGTGGTAACGGCAGACTGGGTGGGACTAAAAAGTTCAATCAATCCATTCCAACTTTGCAAGATCTTTTTTTTCCCGCAAGAAGTTGAAATTGACTGATTGAACCTTTTTTTTTTGTTTTGCACATGGCGACAGAGGCCTAAAGCTAAAAGGTTTTATAAAACCCAGCTGAAGGCCTAGGACTGGGGGGACGGCGCGCGTGCCCATAGAGAGGGCTCTGAGTGCCGCCTCTGGCACCCCTGCCATAGGTTCGCCACCACTGTTCTATTCTATTTTCTATTCTATATTCTATTCTATTTTCTATTTCTATTTCTATTCTATTCTATTCTATTCTACTCCTACTTCTCTTCTCTTCACTAGCAACCATGAATCAGAAACCTCGTTGATCTCTGAGATGACAAAGCCTCTTTCTCTAAGTGAAGACAGCTTCCCGACTATCGGTATTTCCCTCCGTTTTTCTCATTTAAACCCAAACCCGGAGCTACCTTTGCACGACTTCCGTCAGCTGCATCTTTGCAAGGAATTGGTTGTCCCGACGGATCTCGCGCACAGCCCCTTTGAGTTCACGCCGGTGCTTGTGAACGAGGCGCTGCCGATCCTGCTCTTGTTGACTGCTTCCTTGCTTCCTTCCAAATTCCAGTCTGGAATGAGAAGAAGAAGAAGAAGAAAAAAAAACGACTCGTCAAAATGCCGGAGCTTCCCGTTTCACTCCTATTTCAATCCCGGAGCTTAGGGGAAAATACGCAAGAGCGGGAACATTTCCAGGGTATATAAGCTTTTTAATGACTCCATCTCTGAAGGTTGCACTCTTAAGTCAATTAGAGAGGGAGCATTTCAGCCTCGGGATTTATTTATTTGTTTGTTTATTTTTAATAAATTGGCCATAGTAAACCAGTAAACCAGACGTCAGATACCCAGCTGAGAAATGGGAACAGGCTTTTCCCAGCTGGATATCTGACCTCTGGTTTACACCTCCATATTGTGGCCAAGACAACTCGGAAACTGTGTGCGGATTGTCCAGATCTGCTGGGACTCGTTTCTTTTTTAAATTTAATATTTTGTTAATTTTCCAATTTTACACTGACGTATTTAAAAAGCAACGTGGCGACTGGCTTAACCGATAGTTCAATAACAAAAAGGTTTTAGTGCAAATCTGAAATATTACAACTTCAAATATTTCCTTCTCTTTCTCCCCTTAACATTTACTGTCTCGTATTCAGGTTGGTCCATTTCTAATTATATCAACTCAGTAAGAACATCATTATTACATTTACCGATAATTTTTTAACTGATACCTATCTTAATGACATTCAATCTCAATAAACAATCCATCGCCCGTTCATTGATTTTTTTTACTCAATTTTTAATTTCTTATCAATATTCCAATTTGACTTTGGATATTTATAGTTTTCAAACTTGGGTGCTGGGACTCCTTTTTTTTTTGAGGACACGTAGTAGGCACGGAGGGAGCCCAGAGCTTGATGATGCTCCGGGGCCGAGGGAAAGTAACTGGTCCCCCGTCAACGATCTAGCCTGTCCCCCAAGGAGACCGACTCCCCGCTCGTTGGCCAGAAAGTAACCCCTACTCCCTTACTAAGGAGTCCACCCATGAATTCTCTGTGTCCGAAGCTTAAATACTCATTTCGTCACTCTACAAAAGAAATCTACTCCTTAAAAGCATTCTCTATCTGTGTACAGGTAGTCCTCACTTTACGACCGCCATTGAGCCCGGCTGTTAAGTGAATCTGGCTTCCCCATTGACTTTGCTGGTGAGAAGGTGGCCAGCGGGGATCACGTGACCCACCCCCGGGGGACACTGCGACCGTCGTACATATGAGTCGGCTGCCGAGCCTCCGAATCTAAATCACGTGACCAGGGGGCATGCTGCAAAGGGTCGTAAAGTGTGAAAAACAGTCATAGGTCACTTTTTCCAGCGCCGTCGTAAGTTCAAACGAACCGTCGTAAGCCGGGGACTACCTGTACTTTGTCCCTGGAACCTGTTTCTCGTCAGCGGAACTTTTGTTTTCTAACGATGGAAGAATTTCGACGGACAGTTTTCCAATTCGCGGCGCGACGGTTCAAATGAATGGTCCGTAGCGACAGGAGACGCCGGATAGCGCCAAACCGTTTTTCTCCCTGCTATAATCTGGATTTCAACAGCACCAAATCAGGACATTAAAAAAAGAACCGTCAGAGGAACTGGGCTTTTTTGAATTTCAAAACTTTTTAAATTTTAAATTCCAATTTTAAACGTTCCGTATTTCAGGCTGGACTTGCGGTCGGGATCCGTTTTGAGATACTCACACTTTCACTATTTTTGGAGTGTACAGCTTCAACGGAACGGGTTTCCTATTGTCACAGACCAAGGGGCTATAGGACTTGGGGACATCGAGCATCTCCAGAACGCTGCCGTGCAACTCCTAAACATCCCAAAAGATTTAAAATGAAAAACAAAATGAATGCAAAGCTTTCATGCCAAATAAATGGGTGGAGGGAAAGGGGATTTTTGAGCCCCCCCCAGAATAACTGTATAGTCTCCATGTGTGTAATGGTGTGTGGGGTGGCCTTGGGAGACCAAAGGGACAGCCACAGACAGGACAACTGGCATACAAAAATATAATAATAATAATAATAATAACAACAACAGAGTTGGGAGGGGCCTTGGAGGTCATCCAGTCCAACCCCCTGCTCAGGCAGGAGCCCCTATACCATTTCAGACAAATGGCTGTCCAGTCTCTTCTTAAAAAACTTCCAGTGTTGGAGCATTCACAACTTCTGGAGGCAGGTAGTTCCACTGTTTAATTGTTCTCACTGTCAGGAATTTTCTCCTTAGTTCTAGGTTGCTTCTCTCCTTGGTTAGTTTCCATCCGTTGCTTCTTGTCCTGCCTTCAGGCGTTTTGGAGAAGAGCTTGACTCCCTCTTCTTTGGGGCAACCCCTGAGATACTGGAAGACGGCTATCCTGTCCCCCCCTCGTCCTTCTCTTCATTAAACTAGACATCCCAATTCCAGCAACCGTTCCTTATATGTTTTAGCCTCCAGTCCCTTAATCATCTTTGTTGCTCTTCTCTGCATTCTTTCTAGAGTCTCAGCATCTTTTTTACATCGTGGTGACCAAAACTGGATGCAGGATTCCAAGTGTGGCCTTACGAAGGCCACACCAAGGCCTTGTAAAGTGGTATTAATGCTCCAGAGTTTTCCAGAGACTAAAAAGAGAACCAACAAAGGAGAATATTTGTAGCTCAGGGCTGATACGAGGGCTCTTGGGTGCTCTCTGAGCTTGCTTGTTTTCTTGCAGATGTTTCATTACGAAGCTATGTAACATCATCAGTGCTAGAAGGGACTGAGATTTGTGGAGAGGAGGAGGAGGAGGAGGAAGAGGAGCAGGAGGAGAACGACTGTGGGGTCCTTGGTGCTCTCTGAGCTTGTTTTCTTGCAGACGTTTCATGACCCAACTAGGTAACATCATCAGTGCTGCAAGGGAGGAGGAGGAGAAGGACTGTGGGCTCTTGATGGTCTCTGAGCTTGATGGTTTTCTTGCAGACATTTCATTACCCAGCTAGGAAATATCATCAGTGCTAGAAGGGAGTGGGGTTTGTGGAGGGGATGAGGAGGACTGTGGGGTCCTTGGTGCTCTCTGAGCTTGGTGGTCTTCTTGCAGACGTTTCATGACCCAACTAGGTAACATCATCAGTGTTAGAAGGGCGTGGGGTTTGCGGAGAGGAGGAGGAGGAGGAGGAGGAGGTGGTGGTAAAGAACTGTGGGGTCCTTGGTGCTCTCTGAGTTTGTTTTCTTGCAAACGTTTCAAGACTAGACAAGGAAAAAAAAGGTCGCGCGACTTTGGGATGTGCAACCGTCATGAAGCGCGAGTCAGTTGCTAAGCGTCTGAATTTTGACCGCGGGAGTGCCGCAACGGCCGTTAAGGGCGAAAGACGGCCGTGAAGTCACTTTTTCCAGCGCCGCTGCAACTTGGAACGGTCATTGACGGACTGTGGTTAAGTTGAGGGCTACCTATGCTCTGGTGCTACTTTTTTGCGACAGCGGGACAGTAATTCTGGACTATTTCTTTTATTTATTTGTTTGTTTATATAGATTTTATTCGTTTTTATAGGGTTAGGGATAAGGTGGGGGGTGGGGATTAGGGTTTTTCCAAATAACATTTTCAATATTTAGCGGACAGCATGATGTCTGGGTTCATGTATTTAACAAACAATAGATAGGAGTTCATGATCACCAACAATGTGTTAATTCATCACTCACTAGCCTCCTTCTGGCTAATACACGTTCAAAATCACACACCACGTTCCTTTCTCTCCGACTCGTCTTTCTAGCCATTGATGGGAATTACCCCGCGCTCTAAAGCACACCGCGTCGTCTTCCCCTTTTATGTTTAAAGTAATGCTGGGCTGTTTCTCAGGAGCCCCTTACCCGAAGTTGGGCAGGATATTTGGCTGCCTGGAGCGTGAGGGAGGACAGCAACAGCCGGAGGGGCCCCACAATTTCACGGAAGGACGGCAGCTCCCTGTACAGAACGGCACATCGCTTCACCAGATCCAAAGCCACAGCCACACATGACAACCTGCAAAAGGCAAGCGGGCGGCGTGAGCCGTTGAGAACCAGGAGATCGCAACAGCAACAGCCCTTAGACTTACAGGCCGCTTCACAGTGCTTCGCAGCCCTCTCTAGGCGGTTGACAGAGTCAGCCTGTTGCCCCCCCACCCCCCCAACAATCGGGGTCCTCATTTGACCCACCTCGGAAGGATGGGAAGCTGAGCTGATTGTGAGCCAGTCAGGATTGAACTGCTGGCAGTGGGCAGACTTAGCCTACAATACTGCATTCTAACCACCGCATGGATGGATGGATGGATGGAAGGAAGGAAGGAAGGAAGGAAGGAAGGAAGGAAGGAAGGAAGGAAGGAAGGAGTAGAGCACTAGCACTTACTTATATACCGCTTCACAGTGCTTTACAGTCCTCTCTAAGGGGTTTGCAGAGTCAGCCAATGGCCCCTAATAATCTGGGTCCTCAGTCTACCGACCTTGGAAGGACGGAAGGCTGAGTCAACCTTGAGCCAGTGAGCATGCTGCATTCTCAGCCCTGCAACCCCATGATCCATGGGATGTCCTGCCTCTCTTGTTTTCTACTTGGTCACTACTAAGTCTTATTTGGTGTTTTTAATTGTAGCTTGTTAAGTTTTTTATTATGTGTTTTCACGTTCTGGGAGGGCAGCAGCTATATAAATGGGACAAACAGACAGATACAACATACCTCATATTATTCATTTCTATGCCTTTGGAGCTACATAACATGGGGAGTGAGATATTTGGTCCTGGCCATATTTTTGTCCTTGATTTTTCACATACAAGCAAGTTCGAATGTTTTCCTAGCGACTCAAAAGGAGGCAGCAGAGAGTAACCTGCAGGAGAAAAACATACAGAAATGTTAGTTTTCCACTCAGAATAAATCATATGCACAGAGGCAGACGTGCTTGCTTGTTTTTAATATCTATACGAATGTGTCAAAACATTTTCCTGTAATTAGAAGTCTTATGATTTGATAGGCTTGATCAACGAAAGATTCACAAGAAAGGAACAAGGAGATCTCAGATACAGCTGGTAAACAGAAGAGCAAAATATTTTTATATTACGTATTTTATACTTTGGGACAATTCTTAACAACCATCAAGATTATTGAGCTATATTTGTGATTTGCATGTTATTTTATAGATTATCTGTTGAAACCTATTCTAGGAGCACGAAGCCGAAAGCACCAGCCTGAAGATGACGAATGGGACTTCGTCGAAACGTCGCCAAGACACTTCAAATTCTACGTGGGAGAAAACCCGAAGAACCAAAGACCTACATACACACACACACACACACACACACACAATTTGTTTTCTGAGGTTTTCGCGGGTGTTTGTATGTAGGTCTTTGGTTCTTCGGGTTTTCTCCCACGTAGAATTTGAAGTGTCTTGGCGACGTTTCGACGAAGTCCCATTCGTCATCTTCAGGCTGGTGCTTTCGGCTTCTGCTTCTAGGAGCAATGTGAGATTTTAGCTGTTTCTTCCTTTTAACTGCCAGTGGGGGTTTGAACTGATTGGCTGGGAGCTCAGCTGTGTTCTGATTGGGTGGAGGTGTGTTCTGATTGGTTAGGGGCTTGGCTGTGCTCTGATTGGATGGGGGGTTGGCTGTGCTCTGATTGGATGGGGGAGTGTTCTGTTTGGGTGGGGGCTTTGTTGTGCTCAGGTTAGTCAGTGTTACAAGGGGATTAGAGATGGTGAACTGTATAGCTGTTTGGCTTTGCGTTCGTGGTCGTGCCTCATCTTCTTGGTGGGTGTCAGTTTGCTTCGTGTATGGATTGGAGGGGTTTAAGGTGGCTAATGATGCAGCTGTGGTCTGGCTTCTGGTTTGTGGTCGTGCCTCCTCATCAGTGTGGGTTTGGGTTTGCTTTTTGCCTGGATGTGTGGTGGTGACATCCTGTGTGGTTTTTGTGAGTGTAGGTCTGGTGTCATTCCCCGTGCTATGGACTCGTCTGTCAATAAGGGCGGGTTTCCAAATGGCTGGTAGGCGGGAGGTATCATCTCGTTTGTTCATGCTGTGTGGGCGTTTTTCTATCTCGATGGCTTCTCTGATTATTCTGTTACTAAAGTGTTCAGTTTTGGCGATAGTTCTGGTCTTTTTGAAATCAATTTCATGTCCTGTGGCTTTGAAGTGTTGGACCAGGGAAGAAGTTGGTTCCTCTTTTTTGACTGAGTTTTTGTGTTCTTCAATGCGTGCATTTATTCTTCTGTTGGTTTGTCCAATGTATGTGGTGGAGCAGGCAGTACATGGGATTTCATATACTCCTTGATTTTCTAATTCAATTTTGTCTTTAGGGTTTCTTAGGATGGTGGATATTTTTCTGTTTGTGCAGAATGCTGTTTTGATATTATGTTTGTGAAGGATCTTGCTGATCCTGTCTGTGGTGCCTTTTATGTATGGGAGGAGGGCTTTGACGTTTTCTTGTTCTCTGTCTTGGATTTTAGTGGGAGTTTCTTTTTGGATTAAGTTGGAAATCTTATTTCTTTGGAATCCGTTGGATGTAAGTACATTAGTGAGAGTGTGCAGCCATTTGGAAACCCGCCCTTATTGACAGACGAGTCCATAGCACGGGGAATGACACCAGACCTACACTCACAAAAACCACACAGGATGTCACCACCACACATCCAGGCAAAAATCAAACCCAAACCCACACTGATGAGGAGGCACGACCACAAACCAGAAGCCAGACCACAGCTGTATCATTAGCCACCTTAAACCCCTCCAATCCATACACGAAGCAAACTGACACCCACCATGAAGATGAGGCACGACCACGAACGCAAAGCCAAACAGCTATACAGTTCACCATCTCTAATCCCCTTGTAACACTGACTAACCTGAGCACAACAAAGCCCCCACCCAAACAGAACACTCCCCCATCCAATCAGAGCACAGCCAACCCCCCATCCAATCAGAGCACAGCCAAGCCCCTAACCAATCAGAACACACCTCCACCCAATCAGAACACAGCTGAGCTCCCAGCCAATCAGTTCAAACCCCCACTGGCAGTTAAAAGGAAGAAACAGCTAAAATCTCACATTGCTCCTAGAAGCAGAAGCCGAAAGCACCAGCCTGAAGATGACGAATGAGACTTCGTCGAAACGTCGCCAAGACACTTCAAATTCTACGTGGGAGAAAACCCGAAGAACCAAAGACCTACACACACACACACACACACACCTCTTATCTTATATAGAAATAAAAATGTCAATGTTCGTTTGTTCAAAATCTTAAATCTCCGAAAGTTCTTCACCGATTGCTTTCAAATTTTGACACAACATTGCATTCGAATACGCGCGTGTTTTTATATGCCCACTATTATATAGATGTCACATCTGTAAGCATTGTGAAATTAAACATCTTACAAACGTGCGCCTTCTCTTTTCTTTCTTTTCCATTTAACCAGACTGAGCCACAGCAACGCGTGGCCGGGTACAGCTATTATATATATTACACACACACACACACACACGGTTTCTGAGGTTTTCATGGGTGTTTGTATGTAGGTCTTTGGTTACTCGGGTTTTCTCCCGCATAAAATTGGAAGTGTCTTGCCGACGTTTTGACAAAGTCCCTTTCGTCATCTTCAGGCTGCTGTTTTTGGCTTGATGCTTCTAAGAGCAATCTTTGCCCTCCATTGCTCCTAGAAGCACATAGCCGAAAACACCAGCCTGAAGATGATGAATGGGACTTCGTCGAAACGTCGCCAAGACACTTCCAATTTTATGCGGCAGAAAACCCGAATAACCAAAGACCTACATATACATATACATACAAATTTCTTTTTTGTTGACAAGTTAAAGAATTAAATGGGAGACTAGAATAGCTATTTCGAGCTTATTTTGCTCCCATCAGCTTTTGCAAGACAAAAGTGATTCTAAGTAGAACTGCAGTATAGCAGTCAAAAATACTAAGGTGCATTAATCAGACCGGTCTGTCCGGAAAAACGTTGTGTGTGTGTGTACGTGTGTACGTATTCAGATTTCGTTTTGCTGACAAGAGTTAAAGATTTAAGTGGGAGAGTAGTATAGCTATTCCGGACTCATTAGTCTTCATCAGCTAGCCACACCCCTTTATGGGATTCGAACCTGGGCAGTTTACATGCTAGGCAGTTGTATTAACCACTAGGCCATTGGCTCTCCTCCCCTCTTTGTCAGCTGAGTCAAGCAAGTATATACAGAGAGTTTTTCAGACAGACGGTCTGATTAATTACACCTTGGCATGCATATGTGTGTATGTGTGTAATGTGTATATATGTATATATGTGTATATATGTATATGTATATGCATGTGTGTTAAATTTACATTTAACACAAAATAGTTTGTCGCAGTAGTGTCTGCCTGTATGATAAAAAACAAAACAAAACACGCTCCTAGATTGGGACTAAAAGCAATAAGTAAATTGCTTTGTAGACCGGGTGTTCCGATGGAGCGGCTTCACTGGAAAACATATATATTTATATACACACACAAATACGTCACACACAAATATACACATGTAGGGGTTTACAGAGACTTAAAAAAAAGTCAATATAAGAAAAGTACTTTTAAGACCTCTCTAACTTAGCAATTGAAACCATGGCCAATTACTAAAATTTATCTATTTATTTATTTTATTTAATTTATATGCCGCCCTTCTCCTAAGACTCAGGGCGGCTCACAACAACAACACAATTAAAAACACAATTAAATTTAAAATTTAAAAATTAATTCCATTCACACAACATACAAACACATTCAGCCCACAGTCACCGATGGAGGGACACTCCCAGGGCCAGGGGCAGAGCACAGCTCATATGCCCCAAACCTGTCGGCATAGATGCGTCTTCAGCTGTTTTCAGAAAGCTAGGAGGGAGGGAGCAGTACGAACCTCTGAGGGAAGCTGATTCCAGAGGGCTGGGGCAGCAACGGAGAAGGCCCTGGCCCTAGGTCCCGCCAGACGACATTGTCTAACAGACGGGACTCGTAGGAGGCCAACCCTATGCGCCCTGACCGGTCGCTGGGATTCATGAGGCAGAAGACGGTCCCGCAAGTATCCTGGTCCATTGCCATAAAGGGCTTTATAGGTCATAACCAACACTTTGAATTGTGTTCGGAGACCAATAGGTAGTCCTTGCCTTACAACAGTCCCTCCTCTCTGCCTATCCCTCTGCCTTCTAGCACTGATGATGTTGCCTAGTTTGAGTAATGAAACGTCTACAAGAGAACAAGCAAGCTCAGAGAGCACCAAGGACCCCACAGTCATCCTCCTCCTCTCTGCATATCCCTCTGCCTTCTAGCACTGATGATGTTAGCTAATTGGGTAGTGAAATGTCTGCAAGAAAAAAAAACCAAGCTCACAGACCCCGCAATGTTGGAGTGATCCTAGAGATCATCCTCCTCCTCCTCCTCCTCCTCCTCCTCCTCCTCCTCCTCCTCCTCCTCCTCCTCCAATAATCCCTCTCCCTTTTAAGCCCTGATGATGTTACCTAGCTGGGTCATGAAACGTCTGCAAGAAAACAATCCAGCTCAGAGAGCGCCAAGGAGCCCACAATCCCCGTCCTCCTTCTCCTCCTCCTCCTCCGCCTTGCGGGTGTTGGTGGCGATGGTGGTGCCAGGAAAGGCTTAACGGGGAGGAGAGAAAAAATGACTTCAGAACCCTACCTTGGGCTTCTTTGTTTGGTACCGCCATGTGAAGGACACCCAGGAGGAAACTGGCCATTTCTGGGACAAATCTTCGCGACATGGATGTACACTCCAGGAAGAGACAGCAGACAAACAATCCTTTCGCAATGTCTTGCTCCTTTTTCACCGCACACTAGAAAAAAAACAACAGCCAGCATAGAAAACTCAAGAAGAAGACTAACTTCAAGAGCTTGAATCACCCCAGAATTCCTGGAGGTTAAATCAGCCAAGGGCTTTCCATAGGGGAGGGCTGAACCCCCTTGCCCCCCACCCCCTGGGGCACAGGCCTTGAGGCCAGCTGCGACCCCCGGAGGCAGGTGGAGGAGACAACGAAGGTCAACTGTGAGAGGTACACGTAAATATGTCCACAATGTCAAGGGCTGAGTTTTGACCGCTTGACCAGGTCTCTTAAGGCCGTTTGGCTTGGCCTTATCGTGGGCGATCCGTGCTGGGTTTTTATTCTTTGCCAGTTGTGCTTTTTAAATTGTTTTCATGCATCGTGAAACATGCATGAAAATGCTAGGACACGACTTCGCAACTAACAACAACAAAATACTTATTTTAAAAAAAGGGGAGGAGAGGATTAGATGAGCTGTCTAAAAGTTGTCTTTGTGAGATTGGCAGCTATACAAATCCATTAATTAGTCAATAAATAATTTTTACTTGAAACTCTAATACTTTGGCCCCCTAATGAGAAGGAAGGACTCGCTGGAGAAGAGCCTGATGCTGGGAAAGATGGAGGGCAAGAGAAGAAGGGGACGATGGAGAATGAGGTGGCTGGATGGAGTCCCGGAAGCAGGAGGTGTGAGCTTAGATGGACTCCAGAAGACGGCAGAGGACAGGAAGGCCTGGAGGAACTTTGTCCATGGGGTCATGATGGGATGGACACGACTTCGCAACTAACAACAACATCTATATCTATATATCTATAGCTATATCTATATCACCATAAGAAAGGCCAAGCGCCAAAGAATGGAGGCCTTTGAACTCTGGTGCTGGAGAAGACTCCTGCGAGTCCCCTGGACTGCAAGGCGATCCAACCGGTCAGTCCTACAGGAGATCAACCCCGACTGCTCTTTAGAAGGCCAGATCCTGAAGCTGAAACTCAAGTCCTTTGGCCACCTAATGAGAAGAAGGAAGGACTCCCTGGAGAAGAGCCTGATGCTGGGAAAGATGGAGGGCAAGAGAAGAAGGGGACGACAGAGAATGAGGTGGCTGGACGGAGTCCCTGAAGCAGGAGGCGTGAGCTTCAATGGACTCCAGAAGACGATAGAGGACAGGAAGGCCTGGAGGAACGTGGTCCATGGGGTCACGATGGGTCGGACACGACTTCGCAACTAACAACAACAAAATACTTATTTTAAAAAAAGGGGAGGAGAGGATTAGATGAGCTGTCTAAAAAAAATATCATCTGGCTAAGGCCTAAATCAAACGTTAGGGCTTGAAAAATAACTGTATGAACAGATGTTATTTCAATTTCATCTTTACGCTTTGTGTGAAAGGTCAGGGGGGAAAAAAGGTGAAAAGCTTACCTTTGTAAGTAGTTGGCTCATATAAATCAGTGACGGGGTTACGACCGGATGCCAGAAGTCAGAAGTTGGAAAAAGAACGGTGACAATTTTCAAATAGAGAAGCTGAAAAAAAACAAACATAAAAGGTGGACCGTCAATAGTCATGAAATTCCTCCTGGGTTTAAAATACACTTAGGATTTATTTTTGTCCGTTGCCCTTGGATCTGGGAAGAAAAGAGCACCTATCAGTGCTGGGTGAGCCATCCGTGGAGTCCAGAATTTATGTTGCTAAGTGTGAAATTTGTTACGTGAGACTTGCCCCGTTTTACAACGTTTCTTGCCGCGTTCGTGAAGTCAACCACTGCAGTTGTACTGTTGTTAAGGCAGTGTAAGAAAGGGCAACGCAATTTTGTTGTTGTCTTTGGCAAGATGACACTTCTGCCTGTTCTGCTCCCCCAAGAGTGAGAACGGCGATGTCTCCCTGTGGTCCCGCCATGCAAATAGCTAAAATATAATATATAAATGTGATTTAAATAAATAAATAAAATAAATATACCTTGTCTAACCTCGGGAAAATTAGCAGGTCTTTCCTTTCTGCCATTTCTTCCATCTTGTGTGTGGTGTCTTGCAGGAGAAGTTTCATGTGATCGGCGGCAGCTTTAGGAAACATCTGGCAAAGCTCGAACAGGACTCTGTGAATCCAGAGAAGGTAAAGTCAGCGTGGGAAGGCGTTGTTTTTTTTTTTAACAGCAGCATCTCCTGCTACAAGCGATCCGAAGCCGAGACGCGGCTGCTTCACGTTCATCCCACGCGATAAAGTCACATTTCACCAATGGTTAGGAAAACAAACTAGCAAGAAATGACTTATGATACGTTACTTTGAATATATATTAGTAAGAAGAATGATATATGTTGACCAACTGATACTGTTTATGATTATTGTTTATCATATTCACCACCGCTATTTACTATTATATTCACTAGTATTAACTGAACATATGTAGCCGAATAATAGTCTGTTTGCTAAAGCTTGAAAATGTTACTGGGGGGGGGGGGCAACCCCAATGTTGTTCCCAATCCTGTCCCGACTCCAATCCCGATCCTAACCCCACCCCGAATCTTAATCCCTATCCTGGTCCTATCCCCTACCCAACCTTATAAAACTCAATAAAAACTTTTATAAAAAAACAAAAAAAAAACCAAGGCAAAGTGATTATAAAGACAAAACATTTTTTCTTTTGGGTTTAAGGGACAAAACCCGGGGACTTTGCGGTTGTTACGTTGACGTCGGCAAAATTGCTTTACGCACAGAAAAGGGAAGGACAGTTTGGTTCCCAAAGGGAAGGGCTGCAAAAACCGAGGGAGTCAGCAGAGGTGGCCAGACTGACAGCTTTTTTATTAAAGAAAAGAAAAACCACAATTACTTTTGTTTCTACTTGGGAAACCACTCCTGGACTTTATGCTTGAGGAGGGAAAAAACTGATTCGGGGTTTTACCAATTCGACTGGTTTGTTGTGATAGAAATGGTTAGTTTATATTACTACGTAAAAGTAAACAAAATAATAATTTGAGGTTTGCTGCTACTATCTTCTTCTACTGCACCAAAGGGAGTCAGGGGTCAACACCTTTTCTTTCTTTTCCCTTGAAAAATGGGTTCCAGCACGGGTCCGGAAGCTCGGAAGATAAAATCTTTGATCCCGGTGACCAATTCAGATTGGATCCTGCAATTATTTCTATCTAGCCAGGTGTTCCGGTGCGGCTTTTCTCTCTGTGTTGCCCTCCCCAACGTTCCATTGATCTTATCTCAACAACAGCAGTGACACAACTGAGATTGACTGTTTTATGGGCTGGACCGGAAGAATTCTGAAACCGGTAACACAATCACAACCTCAAGCAGCCCAGTTACAGCACTTGGAAGAGGCTGTTTCAAAGGAGCGAGTTTCGTCTTTGCGGCACCACAACTCTTGCGTATTTTGCATTTAGCTTGGCACAATCCAACGGCTATTGGGAGGCCGAAATCCCTACGCGTCAGGTGCTGTACTTACACAACCAGCTTGTCAATCGTTTTCAGTTCGGGCGGCTTCTCACGAGCCAATTCTCCAACGTACTCCAGAAGAAATCCGAAGAGTTTCTGGGGAATGTAATTTTTAACGTTATTAACAAATGAAGTCCCAAATCACAGCAAAGGCTTCAACACCACCAAACGCCTTCCTGCTCTACGTAGGACTGCAAACACTTACCTCTAACTTCGCTTTGTTCCCTACAGCGAGACTGGGATGGTTCGTCTTCCGAATTCTCTCGATGATCCTCATTTGTTCCTCCATGCTTCTTCCCGACAGTAAAGACTGAAGCTGCTCGTACGATTCGGGCGCTAGTCAAACCATGGAAAATATTGGGGAAACTTTAGAAAGTTATTCCAGAAAGAAGTAGTAGTAGTAGTAGTAGTAGTAGTAGTAGTAGTAGTAGTAGTAGTAGTAGTAATAAAGTTGGAAGGGACATTGGAGGTCATCTAGTCCAACCCCCTGCTCAGGCAGGAAACCCTATACCATTTCAGACAAATGGCTGTCCAGTCTCTTCTTAAAAACCTCCAGTGCTGGAGCATCCACAACTTCTGGAGGCAGGTGGTTCCACTGGTTAATTGTTCTCACTGTCAAGAAATTTCTCCTTAGTTCTAGGTTGCTTCTCTCCTGGATTAGTTTCCGCCCGTTGCTTCTTGTCCTGCCTTCTGGTACTTTGCAGAATAGCTTGACTGCCTCTTCTTTGGGGCAGCCCCTGAGATCCTGGAAGGCTGCTATCATGTCCCCCCTCGTCCTTCTCTTCATTAAACTAGACATACCCAATTCCAGCAACCGTTCCTTATATGCTTTAGTCTCCAGTCTCCTGATCATCTTTGTTGCTCTTCTCTGCACTTTTTCCTAGAGTCTCAGCATCTTTTTTACATCGTGGTGACCAAAACTGGATGCAGGATTCCAAGTGTGGCCTTACCAAGGCCTTGTAAAGTGGTATTAATACTTCACGTGATCTTGATTCTATCCCTCTGTTAATGCAGCCCAGCACTGTGTTGGCCTTTTTGGCAGCTGCAGCACACGGCTGGCTCATATTTAAAATGGCCATCCAGGTAAAACATGGAATAAGCACTAACTTGAATGCTTGCGAGAAATACTAATGGAAAAGCAGCTATATCATTATTTGGGAGATATATTATACTTAGTATATTTAGGTGAATGAACATTATCTACACCAGAGATCTCCAAATGTGGCAATTTTGAGACTTGTGGACTTCAACTCCCAGAGGAATTCTGGGAGTTGAAGTCCACGAGTCTTAAAGTGGCCAGGTGTCTACACCAGGGGTCTTCAAACGTGGCCCTTTTATGACTTGTGGACTTCAACTCCCAGAATTCCTCAGCCAGGCACATTGGCTGAGGAATTCTGGGAGTTGAAGTCCACAAGTCAAGCCAAGTTTGAAGAGCCTTAGTCCACACAAAGTGACAGGAGCATGGTAGGGCAGAAAACTCCAGCTGAGCAGAGATGCTAGGATAGCATGCAACACGGCATCAAATGTCGCCACTGAAATAATTCATTTGAATGTTCCACTGAACAGGGGACCAAACCATTACCCCGTGGCATTTCAGAGGCAGCGTTCTTTTATAAGGTACGATGCCCTGATCTGCATCCAGCTCAGAGCAAAGGGCAGCTTTTACTTTCAAGCATTTAAAGGCTCTCCACCTGCTGAGGCTGCCCAGAGCCTCACCAATTGTGGGGAAAGAGAAACAGAACAAGCAATCAATACAGAACGATGTTCAACCTCGTGGGGGAAACTGCGCGGATTTGTGCTTCTGGAGCCCGCTCACCCTTCTGGTGTTGTTTTTTTTCCCCTGGGCTGAGCTGGGGCTGTGGAAGGTCAGCTGGCCTTCCTGTGAGGCTGCTTCTCCTCTCTCAGTTTTAAGAGTTGTGGTTTCGCAATTTGCTTTGTATTATTTGGAGTGTGGTGGATCGGACGTTCCCAGAGCCTGTTGATCAGGGCAGCAAAAAAGAAATGATTGGGTTTTTTTTTTTCTTACCAGCAAACAAATAGGGCAACTCCAGCTGGGCGGCGCCTTTATCTGTGACGGCGTTTTGTTTCTTGATTTGCTTCTGGCTTGGAAACATCTTCTCCGTGGCCGTCTCTTCATCGGTGTCACGTCCGGAGGGATCATCGAAGGCTTCGGTATCAAACTCTTCTTCGCTTTCTTTATTCTCACAATCCCCCTTTCCATCTTCATCATCCTTCTCGTTCTGTGAAACGACAGAGGCCAATTAGATAGCCTGGGTATGAAACCAGATCAATTACTTAGCAAACAACTTTGCTCGACCGTATTTTGCATTTAGCTTGGCACTGCATTCTAACCACTGCATGGATGGAAGGAAGGAAGGAAGGAAGGAAGGAAGGGAGGAAGGGAGGAAGGGAGGAAGGAAGGAAGGAAGGAAGGAAGGAAGGAAGGAAGGAAGGAAGGAAGGAAAAAGCGGAGCACTGGCACTTACTTATATACCGCTTCACAGTGCTTTACAGTCCTTTCTAAGCGGTTTAGAGTCAGCCAATGGCCCCTAACAATCTGGGTCCTCAGTCTACCAACCTTGGAAGGACAGAAGGCTGAGTCAACCTGGAGCCAGTGAGAACTGAACTCCTGGAGTGAGCAATGAGTTAGCCTGCAAGACTGCATTCTAACCAATGCGCCACCACGGCTCTTGCCGGGATCGAACTGGGCCACGGCAATCTGCCCTGCTCTTTCAGGGATGGGCACCATCTTTTGTGCCAGGCAGGGTAAAAGGATAAAAGGCCTACCCCATAGGACAGCAAGGATCGGTCGTCTTTGGTCAGGAGAAATCCGTCTGCCAGATCATCAGCCGACACGTGCTTTGGTTTCTTGCTGCTCTCCTTTGGCTCCTCTCCTTTCATTCGACGTAAGCGGTCAGCCTGAATGGGAAGCAGATCCCGGGAAATCCGGTCAGCCCTCCTCAGTGGCGGGGTCACAACGGCCCACGTGGCAGAGCCACGGGGAAGACTGTTGGCCATCTATAAAAGCCCTTGAAAACTAGAGTGATGCTACAAATGCTCTTTTTAGATGCTCTGCTTCTTCGTTCCCAACATGGATCTCTACAAAATACACGACAACACCGGGAGAAACTTAACTGTAGCATAATTCAATTAAGAGGGGTGGGTGGGTGGGAAAGAAAAGAATGATCCGGATAGTTTTTCCATTTTTTTTCCCCACCCTGCTTTTTAGCCATTTCAAATCCCAGCTTGGGTTTCTGTTAGGCACGACTTGGGCTCAGTGTGAATAAATTAGAGTCACCAGAGCTAAGAGGAAGAGGGGGTGATCCAGTGAAGGGGGCTGAAATCCAAGGCAGCCAAACCATTCAATCAGTCAGACTAACTCAAAACCTGGAGAAGAGCCAGTTTTCAAGACTCATTTAAAGGCAAGTGACATGAGCCTCCTAACCTGCAATTAACACAAAAACTGCCAAAGGCAGCTGTGGTTGTAGAACAGTTTTAGCCAGGGGTCTTTTAAACTTGGCCCTTTGATGACTTGTGGACTTCAACTCCCAGAATTCATCCGCCAGGCACGCTGGCTGAGGAATTCTGGGAGTTGAAGTCCACAAATCATAAAAGGGCCACGTTTGAAGACCCCTGTCTTCAATCTAACAAACAAAATGGAGGCTGGCTGAGGAATTCTGGGAGTTGAAGTCCACGAGTCATCAAAGAGCCACATTTGAAGACCCCCTGAGGTATGTGATACCTCTAACTGCAGGAGCTTCGCGTGCTCTTCTTTTGCTAGCTCTTCTTCAGTTTTCATCCTATCCGAGGGCTGCGTCTTCATTTCAAATCCGAGCTCTCTAACCAGCACGTCGTATTCATCCGGCTGCAAAAAAAATAAAAATAAAAATCAACAAATGCACAATAATGATAGTTCTTGGATGGCGTTGTCAAACAGAACGAACTTTGGTAAGTAGAAAATCAAAATAAACTCTGCAATTCGTTCCTGCAAAGCATTTTTTTATTTCATGGTGAAACATGGCAAGCGTTTGATTCGAGCAATACATTTAGTATTCCCCCTCCCCTTTTCGTCACTTTAGAAATATACGAAGAACGGCTGCAGGACTTGGGCTTGGCTAGTCTAAAGAAAAGAAGAAATAGGGGAGACAGAATAGCAGTGTTCCAGTATCTGGGGGCCTGCCCCAAGACAGAGGGGGCCAGGTTGTTCACCACAGCACCAGAGAGAAGGACGAGAAACAACGGTTCGAAACTGATCAAGGAGAGAAGCAACCTGGAATTAAGGAGAAACTTCCTGACAGAGAGGATATCAACCAGTGGAACAGCTTGCCACCAGAAATCGTGGGCGCTCCATCACTGGAGATTTTAAAGAAGAGACTAGACAATCACCTGTCTGAGACGGTAGAGGTTCTCCTGCTTCAGCCGGGGGCTGGACTAGAAGACCTCCAAGGTCCCTTCCAGCTTCTATTCTATTCTAAGTAGTGATCCGATTCCAATTTTGGGAGATGTATTGTAGATTTGGGGGTCCCTCTCACAGTTACTGTTTTTAAGCTGACAAAGAGAAACATCTCTTTTAGTCTCTTTACATTCGATCAACCCCCCCCCAAAAACAACAACAAACTACATCTCCCGATTAATAGATATTCCGCAAATAATTAGGAAACAGAAAGCAGAGCACAGCGAGATGACATCATTAGCTAGATCGGAAATGACCCGTGTGTGTAACTTGACATAAAAGTAACAACTGCAGTAAGAACACAAGGTTGTTTTATAAAGCAGAACAACTTCTAAGGGTCTTCCCACGATGGAAGTTCCCTTGACGCTGAAGACGGTGAAGAGATGGCTCAGCTTCTCCAGGACGGTTGGCAAAAAGCACATTTACTCGCAAACAGCTTTGCTCCTAAAATAAGGGGACACAGATGAACGAGCTCACCTTGGGTTTTTCTTGAACTTGACTTTGTCTCTCTGACTTGGATGTCCTCTGCAACAAGAGGGTTTGGATCCCTTTCCAATCATTGTTCAGCTTTTCTGTGAGCTCCAGAGTGTTTTCCCTCTGAGCCTGTCGCTCTCTCTTTAAAAAAGAGAAGGGGTGGGGGAGAGAATGGATAATAATATTATTGCTATCCTGTACAATTGGTGCCCAGTGTGAATGTTTTCTTTTTCATTTCATTTCATTTATTGGATTTCTATGCCGCCCTATTCCAGAAACTCAGGGCGGCTCACAACATGGATAGAACTCTAACATTAAAATACAGTATAAAAACCCCTTAATTAAAAAACCAATCATTCAAGACATACATACAAACATACATGCACTGGCTGGGGCCAGATGTTAACTGCCCCAGGCCTGCCAGCAAAGATGTGTCTTTAACAGTTTGCGAAAGGCGGAGAGGGTGGGGGCAATACGGATCTCCGGGGGGAGTTGATTCCAGAGGGCCGGGGCCGCAACAAAGAAGGCTCTTCCCCTAGGCCCCGCCAGGCGACATTGTCTGGCTGACGGGACCCGGAGAAGGTCGACTCTGTGGGCCCTAACCGGCCGCTGGGATTCATGGGGCAGCAGACGGTCCCGTAAGTAACCTGGTCCGATGCCATGTAGGGCTTTATAGGTCATAACCAACACTTTGAATTGCGTTCGGAGACCAATTGGCAGCCAATGCAGCTTGCGGAGTGATGCCGAGATGTGGGCATTTCTGGGCAGACCCAACACTGCTCGCGTGGCTGCATTCTGCATTACCTGAAGTCTCCGAGCGTTTTTCAAAGGTAGCTCGTTTTATTCAAACGAGAAGTAAAAGTAGAGAATTCAAAAGGAAACTAAACAATTGAAAATATGTAGGGGAATAAATTATATCTATAATACCTCACCACAAAACCTGCTAGAAATCAACACACACCCCAACTGATACGAGACTTAAGATAACTGTGGCTATATGGAATTTATATCGATTCCTTTTGTTCCATCAAAGCACATGGCTCAGAAAATACTGACAGCAAACGGAAAGATTCAGTTTCTTCTGACAGACTGAGAGAAAATGACATTTCTAAGACCTTAGTTGAACCATGCATTGTTTTGAACTAAAAAAAATATTGATCATTGGTTTACATATACTTGTGCATTGCTTACTCCACCACAGCACTCAGTAGAAAAATATAGTGTTAAAGCGAGATGACAAGACAATAATTTTATCTGACTCATAGATAAGAACATAAGAACATAAGAAGAGCCATGCTGAATCAGGCCAAAGCCCATCGAGTCCAGCCTTCTGTGTCACCCAGTGGCCCACCAATTGTCCATGGGGATCTTGAGCAGAAAGAGAAGGCAAAACCCTCCCTTTCCCTTGACCCCCAACAAATGGGACTCAAGGGAATCCTGCCTGCCTCAACCAACATAGAGGCGGCACATGGACATCCGTTTTAATAACCATCGATACACTTTGCATCCATGAATCTATCTAGCCCTGCCTTGAAGCTGTCAAGGCTGACAGCTGTCACGACCCCTTCTGGCAGTGAATTCCATAAACCAACGACCCTCTGGGTAAAGAAATATTTCCCTTTATTTGTCCTCACTTTCTTAGCTATGAGCTTTAGGGAGTGCCCCCTTGTCCTGGTATTGTGTGATAGAGAAAAGAATTTGTCTCTATCCACCTAAAGCCTTCCGTGACAGTCATGAACATGTATGTCAAAGCAGCTGCTAAGCTCAATAATTCCATGCAGGAATTTCAGTTTTATAGAAGAATGTACCGATTTTTCAATTTCAGAGCATTTCAAGTTTAGGATAGTTTACCTTTTCCAATTTGGATTTTGCTATCAGCTCTTCCACCAGTTCTTTCCGCGACTTGGGATTTGTACCCTCTTCATTCTCCTGTTTTGTGGTTTTTTTCTTAGAAAGGAGCCCTCCAAAATGAGAAGCAGTTAATTCCTCTGAAAATGCAAAGGGGTTGAATTGAGTAGGACGTAAATAAATACTGAGAACTCAGCACATTAATATCCCGCAGGGCATTTTGGTGTTGCTTTAGAGCATCCCAGAAAAAAAGCATTGTGAATAATTTACTAGAGCAAAATTGAAGGAGAGCGTGACCAAGCATGAGGGAGAGCAGCATTGGAAAGATCAGAGTCAAATGATGCTGATTACTGAAAAGTTTTGAAAAGTACCAATTTATCAATTGAACAGAATTCTAATACGTGACACACAAGATGTTACTCCTCTGTAACTTGCTACTGGCACTTCAAAATTTCATTTACACTATACAAGAGTTGCTAGAGATCTTATTAAATCACAGTTGCGTGCTATAGAACGCATAGCATTTACTTTTTTCCTACCCGATAACATTCCGTTTTCTTCAGTATCACTGTCACTATCAACAATGTCATTAAGTTTCTCAATGTCTGCCAGAGAATGGCCGTAGTGAGTCAAGTCTTCTTCTTCGTTGAGATTGTATACATTTTTCTTTTCAAACGTTTTCTGCAATACAACCAAACATTTTTGAATGAGGGGTGTTAGTTAGATTGAAAAGATTCCTCTCTACGAAGCTTCTGAGAAATTTATTTTCATTGCAACTCTGGATTTCCTTGGAACGGGGGCCACTGTTGTTGACAAGATTGGGGCCATGACATGCAGATATTGAAGGATTCATTGTAACCCAAACCCTTACATTATGCCCATTCATTATAACAAGTTTGGACTGCTGATCCCACATTAAAGATTGTTCAAATCCACAGGGGGAAAATACGCAAATAAAAATAAAGGCTGTGGGGGTGTCTGGTGATCTTTTAAGCCAGGAAATCTCTTCCTGCTGGTTTCTGGACTTTAACAATAACATAGATTAGTTCTGTCTAGTCTGTTCTTAAAAGTCTCCAGTGATGGAGCACCCACGACTTCTGAAGGCAAGGACATTTCTTCTTAGTTCTAGCTTGCCTCCCCTTGATTAGTTTCCATCCAGTGGTTCTTGTTCCACCTTCAGGTGCTTTGGAGAATAAGTTGATCCCCCCTCTTCTTCGTGGCAGCCTCTCAAATATTGGAAGGCAGCTATCATGCCACCCCTAGTCCTTCTTTTCATTAAACTAGACATAACCAATTCCAGCAACTGTTCATCATCCAGTTTAGCTTCGCGAGAGGAAAAATTATACGTTAATGTTTCCCTAGATTTGGCTTAACACTAATTTATTGATTGCAAATGCTGGGGGCCTTGTTGATTCAAGTTAGGCATATCTGTCATAAAACCACTGAGCTGAAGTCCATGCTATGGCATATTTCATAAGTCAAAGAAAATATTTATAATTTGCACTGTGGCTGTATCTTACTGAATATGAATTTGCAGGCTTGTTTGTTTCATTTCCATATTTAGAACACGGAACTTGGCTGCCTGGGATTTCAGGAAGTGAAATTGTGGGAATTGAGGAACTGCGGTGGAACACTGACACGTGTTATGGAAAGATGAGTTTGTAT
This sequence comes from Bothrops alternatus, assembly GCA_034064705.1. Lineage (NCBI taxonomy): Eukaryota > Metazoa > Chordata > Lepidosauria > Squamata > Viperidae > Bothrops > Bothrops alternatus. The sequence goes on along the minus strand of JARGCV010000271.1, from coordinate 343,506 downwards.
CGGATTCAGTTCCTGTTAAAATCTCAGAAGTCAAGTGTTGGTGATTTTCAGGTGTAAAAGGATGGCACTGAGAGAGGCTCGGGACCATGTGGCCACTAGCCATCACTCTTTTGACCACTTGTAGTTTACGGTCCTCATTGCAATGAGTAATGGAATATTGAGTGTTCTAAATTTCAATAAAAACCTCTGAACTCTAAACTGAGATTTTTTGATGTGCTGTCTCTTGCCTTTAATGAATCCCCTGCCCCACCTCCCTGACAGCTTCAAATTTATCACCTTTGTTGCTCTTCTCGGCACTCTTTCTGGGGCCTCAGCCTCTTTTTTTTTATATCGTGGCAACCCGGATGGGGTGGAGTATTGCAAGTGTGCTTTCACTTCTTAAAATGGCCAACGCAGACTAGGACTGCACTGACCTTTCTGGCAGCTGCACCACACTGCAGGCTCATGCTTAAGGGGTGATCTACTCGGATACCGAGATCCCAGGTACCACCTACAGCAGAGGTTCCCCAACCTTTTGGGCACCAGGGACCGGTTCCGTGGAGGAAGGTTTTTCCGCGGACCGGAGGGGGCGTGGTTTTGTGTGCTGCCTGCATCTTGTGGATGGGGCTTTGCTTGTTTGTGTGGCCTGGTTGCTGGCATGCCATGGCCCAGTACTGGTCCACGGACCTACAGCACGGGTGCCAAACTTGCCGTGTCACGACATACTGCAACTTTTTGCACATCGCTGGAGCTGGGGTGGGTACGGCCTCCGCATGAGGCAACCAGCCCACGGGCCGGCACTTTGAAACCCCTGACCTACAGGTAGCCCTTTAAGGCAGGACATAAAGCAGGAATAAGGTAGGACATAAAACAAAGACATAGGTCATAAAACAGGACATGAATCTTAAATGCACGTATTAGTTAGAAGAAGCAAAAAGGAAATGGAAAATGTCAAAACCACAAGTTCATTTGTTGGTCGCACAAAGCTCTGCTACAGGTAAGCACATATGTCTCTATGTTTCATTTGTAGCTAACCACAAATGTGCTAAAGGAAACTTACATGCTTTGACAAGATATTTTAGCTATGATAACATAGCAACCGGGGGGGGCTGTAAAGGGGGCTGTGATTCAAGCAACCAATCAATGCTAATAAGTTACATTTCCCTGTTTTGCTGTTTCTGAAGAGTATATACAAACTTGTTTTTTTTTATAAGAAGCTGTTCAGATGTGCTTACAAAGATATCACTCTGAACCTTGCGCAATTCCGTGGTCTTGAGTCCTGTGGCTTTCTCCAACACCGTGATTTACAACAGTTCATTTAGCGACCGTTCAAAGTTACAAGGGCGGTGGGAAAAAACAGGGACTCACGACCGTTTTTCACACCTGCAGCCTTTGCAGCATCCCCCACGATCTAGGGATCCAAATTCAGATGCTTGACAATTGGTTTCTTGTGGAAAACGAAAGGAACTTTTACGAATTCCAGTGGGTGCAGAGAGGTTTATTTGCGCAAGGTTCAGAAGCAAATAACAACAGCAATTCTGAACCCCGAGGGGGGGGTCCAAACCTCAGTTTTATAGCTTTCTTTTCTCAGGAACAAAGAAGCACACATAGAAATCTACATTGTACTTCATCAGGTTAGTTTCTCACTGGCATATAATGGAAAGAGTTTTACTGAATGCAATGTGCTTTTGGTTAGTCACTTATTTGCTAACACAGCTCTATTCCAGTAATTGTGCAGACACATCATTTTACTTTAGTGATTTTTCATCATCATCATCATCATTATTATTATTATTATTATTATTATTATACTTCATTCTTCATTATCCTACTTTAGTCTCATACTTACAAGCGTTGCTGTGTCTGGGGGGGGGGAGAAAGCCTGAGTCACTTCACAACCGTATTATTGAATTATCAACTGCAACGATCCACTTAACAACTGTGGCCAGGAAGGTTGTAAAACGGGGAGGGGGGGAAATCTCACTTAACAAAGGACCTCGCTCGGTTGTGGTCGTAAGTCGAGGACTACCTGGTATCCTAGCCATTCCTTCTGCATTTGGAGCCATCTTCTCCCCCAGGAACGAAGCGCTGGGCTTTCCTCAGCCCACCCACCCCCAGTAAATTGAGGGAGGGGGCCCTAAGAGAGGCCGTTACCTGCCGCTCCAAAGCGAACCTCCGCGCCGCCTTCTCCTCCGCGCTCAACCCGCCATCGTACTCGCCGAAGCGCCGGTCCCGGAAGACGCCGCGCTTCTCCCGCTGCTGGAACTCCTTCTGCAGGGTCCGCTGGCGCTGAGATGGGGGGGGGAGACGAGACGAAGTCAGGAAAGGGTTCCACCGAGATCATCCAGCCCGCCCCCGCCCGCCCCGCCGCTCACCTTAGCGTGGGCCCGGGAGCGCGCCACGCCCGGCAGCCCCACCGCGTGCCGAGCCCGCCGCCCCAACACGGGGAACTTCTCCCGGTTGATCTTCACCTCGAAGGGGCTCTTCGAGCCGCTCGCCGTTCCCCGCCCCGCCATGTTGCTTTGTCGCGGTGGGCGCCCCGCGATGACGTCGGGTGCATCAACCGCCGCGCCATGTTGGCTGGGTCGCGCTCGGCGCCCGTGATGACGTCGCAGGAGAATCCTCCTCCTCCTCCTCCTCCTCCTCCCGCGGGGGGGGGACGAAGTCTTGGGGCGGAGAGGCTCCGCCCAGGTCGCCGCCCCGAAGGCGGGGCTGCCGGGCAAGGTCGGCGGCGGGAAGGGCCGGCGTTGCGCGCGGGGGCGGGGCCGGCGCAGGCAGCGCCCCGCCCCCTCGCCGCGCTCCGCCATGGCCGCCATGGAGAAGCTGATGCGGGCCTTCGAGGCGCTGCGCTCCTTCCAGCAGCCGCCGCCGCCGCCGCCCAGCCCCGCCGCCCCCGCGCCCGAGGAGCCGCCCGCCCGCCCGTGAGTGGGGGGGGCGGAGACGCGACCCTGCCGGGGGAGGCCAGCCGGGCTCCCCCCGCCTCTTTCCCAGAATCCCCGGGGGTCCCTTGTGATCGGCCCCCGGCCCCTCCCTCACAGGCGGGGCTAAGGCAGGGAGGAGGGGGCTCAGGCGGGGGCCAGGAAGACCTCCCCTCGGGCTGCACCCCCCGCCAGGGTAGGCTGAGCCCCCTGGGCGGGGGTCTTCCGCCCCTGAGACCCTCGGCTGGGGGAGACTACAGGCAGTCCTCGACTTACGACCCCAAGGGAGGGCAGCCTTTCTGTTGCTAAGCGGGGCGGGGGTCCTGGTGAAGAGCCCCCCCCAGCCAGCCAGGACGGACGGTTCTTCCCCCTTTGCCTCTGGCCCCAAAACCTGGGGGGGTTCCCGTGTGGTCAGGGGGAGCCGGCCCCCTGCCCTTCCCTGTCCCCCCTAAGTGGGGCTAAGGCCCCCCAGGAGGAGGAGGGGGGCCAGGAAGACCTCCCCTCTGGCTGCCCCCTCTCCCCCCCCGCCAGGACAGGCTGAGCCCCCTGGGGGTCTTTGGCCCTTGAGACCCTTGGCTGGGTCAGACTGCAAGGCAGTAGGTCAGGGGTCCTCAAACTTGGCCCCCTTTGAGACTTGGCTGGCTGGGGGATTCTGGGAGTTGAAGTGCACAAGTGTTAAAAAGGGGCCAAGTTTGAGGACCCCCTGCAGTAGATTCGCGAACACTAAGCCTGGCTTGTTGCAGTGATAATTCTGCTCTGCCCCCAGGAATTGACACACACAACACTCACACACACAGAGAGAGAGAACATAAGAACATAAGAAGAGCCATGCTGAATCAGGCCAAAGCCCATCGAGTCCAGCCTTCTGTGTCACACAGTGTCCCACCAATTGTACATGGGGATCCTGAGCAGAAAGAGAAGGCAAAACCCTCCCTTTCCCTTGACCCCCAAACAAATGGGACTCAAGGGAATCCTGCCTGCCTCAACCAACATAGAGGCGGCACATGGACATCCGTTTTAATAGCCACCGATACACTTGGCCTCCATGAATCTATCTAGCCCTGCCTTGAAGCTGTCAAGGCTGAAAAAGGTCCACCTTATTGGCCCTGTTCGAAAGAGCCTCTTTGGCACCAGCTGAGGGTACCCGCCTGTGGTTCCCTTTTCCCGTGAATTGGAGGGTGGATGTCTCCAAGGGCTGTCCGTGTGTCCCAGGCTGTGAGTGACTTGCCGTGGACGGGTAAATTGACAGAGCAGAGGAAGGGAGAAATAGGTATGGAGGTTGCCCGCCCTTCCAGCTGAGCAGGTTTGGCCTTCTCCTGGGTGCAGTTGTGGAGAACTATAGAAGATCTTGGCCTGATGGCCCTTTGCCAGCTAGGGTGGATAAAGTGTTTCCACGTTAAGGGAACAGATAAATTCTCTAGCTAAATAAATAGGTGAATGCAATTCCTACTACCTCCGAGGCATAGGTGGCTGGAGAAATAACAGGGACTGGAATTTCATTCAGGCCAGTAACTCTGGAGATCAGGGAGAATGTTGGGAGAGTGTTGAACTGTAACAAGCTGTGTTGGATCAGTAGAATGTGTGGAGCCGAATCATGGCTAGCTCCCTTGGCTGAGAAGCTGGATCAGAGACAATTATTGGCAAACTGGCTAGCAAGCAAACCCCCCTTAATCATCTGATGTGTTTTAAAAGGGCCACATCTGTGTATAAATGTATGGTTATATCTTAAGCTAAATTCATTTTTATGCAACCATTTTAAGAAAGTACTACACTCTTGGTTATTTGATTCAAGATGGACAGTGATTAATATTTATATATTATTTATATGTAAGGGTGTAGGTGTATGCATACGTTGTATATAGTATGTTTAGATGTGTGATATGTATGTGTATACTTTGAGAGCAAGCAACTACATTTCATTTTTAATGTGTGCCATTGTGCCCACAGTAAAAACTGACGATAAAGGTTATCTATCCCAATTATTGTAATGTTCCATTTCATTCACATTGATTTATATGTGTATGTTTGCATATTGACAGGTCTAGACTGGTCATGATGATGCATTTTGGGGCACCAACAGCTGTTTTCATTTCTAAGTGGCCTGGCCCTTGCCATGGAGCAGCTCCAATGCTACATTCTTCCTCCAGACAGTTGCCAAAAGCAGGGTGGCTGACGCAGAGCAGTGGGTTAATGGCTAGAAAACAAGAATATGATACGTGGGCGTAATTTAATGGTTGTGTCTTTATTGTAGAAAGAAGGAACTGTCCACATCCAAGAAAGACCGAGTCAATCATTGCCTGACAATATGTGAAAACATCGTTGCTCAGAGTTTAAGGTAATCAAGTGTTTTCTGAACTCTGTTACTGAAAACAGTGGGTTTTTTTTTTTAAAAAAAATGATAAGATATTAGAGGAAAACCATGGAAGGCCCTGGGTCTCGCAGAAGGAAATCTACAAATGTGGTACAGGTTTAACAAACGTGATCAAAACAGGAAGAAAATCAAGGTGATCAAATAGGACCTCTTGGTGACCGATGGATGTGTTTGGGATGTGCGCTCCCTTGATTTAACTCTGTTGGGATCAGGTGCATGAACTGTCTGCAGAAGTTCTGTTGCTGCTCTGTGGGGCTCAAAGGCAGGGGTCTTCAAACTGGGCCCTTTTGTGACTTGTGGACTTCAGCTCCCAGAATTCCTCAACCAGGACGCTTTAAGACAGGGGTCGTCAAACTGGGCCCTTTTGTGACTTGTGGACTTCAACTCCCAGAATTCCTCAACCAGGACACTTTAAGACAGGGGTCGTCAAACTGGGCCCTTTGATGACTTGTGGACTTCAACTCCCAGAATTCCTCAGCCAGCCTCCATTTTGTTTGTTAGATTTAAGACAGGGGTCTTCAAACTTGGCCCTGTTATGGCTTGTGGACTTCAACTCCCAGAATTCCCCAGCCAGCCTCATTTTGTTTGTTAGATTTAAGACGGGTCTTCAAACTTGGCCCTGTTATGACTTGTGGACTTCAACTCCCAGAATTCCTCAGCCAGCCTCCATTTTGTTTGTTAGACTTAAGACAGGGGTCTTTAAACGTGGCCCTTTTATGACTTGTGGACTTCAACTCCCAGAATTCCTCAGCCAGCGTGCGAGGGAGCTGAAGTCCACAAGTCCTAAAAGGGCCACGTTTGAAGACCCCTGCTCAAAGGCAACATAAACAGGGGGATTGGACAACTGACCAGGCATAGCCTGTGTCAGGATTACACCAAGGAACGACACAAACCACAGACTGTGTTGTAGATTTGAGAGAGGGCTGCTCAATTTGGATCATCTACAACACAAATCCTTTCAGCAGTTCCAAGAAGGCTCCACACACCCATTTGCACCACTCAGGTGACCCTGAGGACACAGACAAAAGTTCCACGTGGCCTCCATGACTCTCTAAATAAACGCAAAAGACCAGCCGTCTGCAAGGAGTATAAATCCTTCCGTTCCCCACCACCCAGTCAGAGCGGAAGAAGCTTCTTGGATGAGAAGCGAAACGTCTTCAGAAGAAAAACAAGACAGTCCAGTTGCCTCTTGAACAAAGCACCTTTGGGGAAATCATAGCTTGTGTGCCCCAGCCTCTCCTGAAACCGTGTGAAACCAATGAGGTGTTTTTCTTAACTGGATGCAACGTTGTCTTTTTTAAAGGAATTCTCCAGAATTTCCAAAGTTGTTGGGGATCGCCATGGAACTCTTCCTTCTGTGCAGCGACGATGCAGAGTCTGATGTCAGGATGGTTGCCGACGAGTGTCTCAATAAAGTGATAAAAGTAAGTGGTATATTTTATGATCTATAAATATGGATTAAATTCAGGAAAACGGACCGTTGAGAGTTGAAAAAAAAACGGCTCTGGGATGACTTAAAGTAGCCGGTCTCTTGATGTATACATGCTGCAACATTTCACATAGAAATTAGCTTGTCTGAATGTTCAGCTATCCTAGGAAGAGGTGTGGATAACCAAAGTCCCTTCTAAGCCAGCATTGGGAGGTAGAGACTACTGACCAGCACTTAAGTATGCTGACAACCACACCTGAGCCCCGATTTTTTTATATTATTTATTGTTGTATCCTCTCCGAGTCTTCGGAGAGGAGCGGCATACAAATCCGAATAAATAAATAAAATAAATAAAAAAATAAAATAGAAAAACAAACAAAACGAAACAAGAGCACACATTCAGCCCTAACAACAAAAAGAATGTGTGGCACATTCACGTTTGCGCATGCGTGCGTAAGGCACCTGCCCCTCCCTCCCACCGGGCTGCTGATCCAAAAAGGTTGGTGTTAGGTCACGGCTGGCTGGGGAATTCTGGGAGTTGAAGTCCACAAGTCTGAAGTTGCCAAGGGGTGGGTGCCCCTGCCATAGACATTCTTTCGGTCCTTTGTAGTAATTATTAGTGCTGTTGAGTAAAGAGTAGAGATAAGAAACACTTATGTATCCAAGCTCTCTCTAGGGCAGGGGTAGGCAACCTTGGCTCTTTGATGACTGGTGGACTTCAACTCCCAGAATTCCTGAGCCAGCATGGGGTAACTGTGCCCCCCCTTCATGACTGGTGGACTTCAACTCCCAGAATTCCTGAGCCAGCCTGGCTCAGCTTGGAAACCTCTCCCTTTCCCCTCAGCGTGGTTGGCTCAGGAATTCTGGGAGTTGAAGTCCACGAGTCATGAAAGAGCCAAGATTGCCTAAACTAATAAAGTCTACATTAATTAACATTAATTATGCTTTCATATGTTCCTCTAAGTGAGGGGTCTTCAAACTTGGCCCTTTTATGACTGGTGGACTTCAACTCCCAGAATTCCTCAGCCAGCCATGCTGAGGGGAAAGGGAGAGATTTCCAAGCTAAGCCATGCTGGCTCAGGAATTCTGGGAGTTGAAGTCCACAAGTCAAGTTTCCCTCATGCTGGCTCAGGAATTCTGGGAGTTGAAGTCCACAAGTCATGAGGGGGCCATAGTTCCCCCATGCTGGCTCAGGAATTCTGGGAGTTGAAGTCCATGAGTCATAAAAGAGCCAAGGTTGCCTACCCCTGCTCTAAACTAATAAAGTCTACATTAATTAACATTAATTATGCTTTCATATGTTCCTCTAGGTCAGGGGTCTTCAAACTTGGCTCTTTTATGACTCATGGACTTCAACTCCCAGAATTCCTGAGCCAGCCATGCCGAGGGGAAAGGAAGAGGTTTCCAAGCTGAGCCTCAGGAATTCTGGGAGTTGAAGTCTACCAGTCATAAAAGAGTCCAGGTTGCCTACCTCTGCTCTAGGGCTATGCTTTGTTGCTGTTCAGGGGCTAAACATCATTGTAATAAATACATCTGCTACTTTAGCCCAGAATGTTGGTTAAATGAATACATGGTTGATCTGCACTCTTGATTCCCTTCTAGGCGCTGATGGATTCTAGTCTCCCTCGGCTACAATTGGAACTCTACAAAGAGATTAAAAAAGTGAGTTCCTTTCGACACAAAATGGTGGGTTTGTTTGCATGCTCGACTTTCAACCAAAACTGAGCCCCAGATTTCGGTCGCTATGGGAAACATTGGTTAAGTGAATCTCGCCCCACTTTGCAGCCTTCCTCGCCACCGTTGTTAAGAGGGTCACTGCAGTGGTTAACTTGGTTGTTAAGTGAACCCGGCTTCCCCCCCTTGAGTTTGCTTATTAGAAGGTCGCAAAAGGGATCGTGTGACCCCCCCCCCGGGCCCATGGCGACCGTTATAAATATGAATCAGTGGCCAAGCCTCCGAATCTTGATCATGTGACCACGGGGATGCCTCAACGGTCGTCAGTGTGAAAAATGGTCATCAAGTCACTTTTTTCAGTGCCGTTGTAACTTCGAACCGTCACTAAATGAACTGGTAAGTCAAGGGCTTGCCTATGTAGGGTTTTCCAGAGGAATTTGAGACCCTAACAGTTCGTTGCCAGCTAAAGCCACGAGAAATGAGCACTTTATTTGAGGGGAGAGATTGGGGGGGGGCTGGCTGATGGGATGGCTGCAAGGTGCATGCTGGTCTATCGGCTGGGGAATTCTGGGAGTTGAACTCCATACATCTTGCAGTGGGCGAAGTTGAGAAATGCCAGCCTAGAACATCAGTTTTGATCTTAGGGTGATGTTAACGTTCTTTAAAATGGCTGATTTTTGCTTTCAGTGTGTTTACTGCATTGGAAACCAAAGTTGAGACATTTTAAAAAATATTTATTTGACTTCACAGATCCCCTAATAAACTTGTGATAATAACAACAACAATAACAATAATAATAATAATGGACTCGATAGATAGACAAAAAGCCAAATCCAGTCTGAACATCTGGCTGACTATGCGATGAGCCATAATAATAATAATAATAATATTGGTAGTACCAATAGTAATAGGTACTACTATTGGTACTACTATTGGTAGTACCAATAATAATAGACAATGGGTGCAATCCCAAAACAACTGGAGCACCACTTGAACACCAGTGACATTGACAAATTTGCCATTAGTCAATTGCAAAAGGCAGCCTTACTAGGAATTGCTTCCATTCTGCGACAATATCTGTAATACCATCAACATCCACATCTGCCTATCCCAGGTCCTGGGTAAGGACTCAATGCCAAATCCAGTCTGAACATCTGGCTGACTGTGTGATGATCCATAATAATATTAATAATAATAATAATAATAATAATAATAATAATAATAATAAAGTGCACAATTATGGATGAAACGTGTAACAGTGATACCCATTGTCATCGGGGCCCTGGGAACTATGTACAAAAACTTTGCAAAACACATCAAGAAACTGCAACTTCCTGCAATAACTCCAGCAATGCTACAAAAAACTGCGCTACTCGGAACATCTTACATTTTAAGGAGGCACCTGGTTGACACCTAGGATGCTGGTAGCAACCCATGTCAACCATCAGCACCAGTCAATTTGAATGTACAGTTGACTGAGGTTCATACTAATAATAATAATAATAATAATAATAATAATAATAATAATAATAATAATAATAGAAATAATAATAGAAATAGAAATAGAAATAGAATGACTGTGGCAAAGGAAAGCAAGGGTAGTGCCAACAGTAATATGTGCCTTAGGTACAATCCTAAAACAACTGGAGCACCACTTGGACACCATCATCGGCATTGACAAATTCGCCATTAGTCAACTGCAAAAGGCGGCCTTACTAGGAACTGCTTCCATCCTGCGACGAGATCTGTAATACCATCAAACGTCCACATCTGCCTATCCCAGCTCCTTGGTAAGGACTCAATAGGTAGACAAAAATGCCAAATCCAGTCTGAACATCTGGCTGACTGTGCAATGGTCAACAATAATGATAGCAATAGTAATAGAGTTGGAAGGGACCTTGGAGGTCTTCTAGTCCAACCCCCTGCTCAGGCAGGAAATCCTCTACCATCTCAGACAAATGGTTGTCGAGTCTCTTCTTAAAAACTTCCAGTGTTGGAGCATCCACAACGAATCACCCTTTGAGAACCGTTGATCTAAAAGTTTTCAAGAAGAATATTTGTGTTTTTAAAACCCTAGTTTATTTTAGAAAAGCTGGCTGCATGGTTGCTTGCAGCTCGCTAGGGACTCGCACGAGTCACTTGGCTATAGGTTTATTTTGTGCGTAGGGATTCTGTAAGATCCTCATGCCTACCTTGTTAGCTCAGGCTACCCTCTCTTGTGGCTGACAGGCGAGTCGCTCTTTTCCGTTGTGTTTTGCAGAACGGTGCTTCCCGGAGTCTGCGGGCTGCTCTGTGGAGATTTGCTGAACTTGCACATCTTGTGAGACCTCAGAAATGCAGGTGAGATGATCTCCTTGAGAGCAAGAAGCAGGCTGGGGGATTCTGGGCCTGCAGGTTTGGGGTGTGACCTGTGCGTTACTGGAGTTGGACTGGGACCTGGCTGACCGGCTCTCCATCTGCCTAGCCAACTGTTTCAGATCCATGCAGAGAGTGGTAAGGACAGCTGGAAAGATTATAGGAAGACCACTTCCCATTATTCAGAAAAGGGCTTATAAGCGCTTATATGTGCTTAGAGCGCGGAGCATTGTTAGAGACCCCCCCCACACACACACACTTCATGGGTTGTTTTTGTTGCTCCCCTCTGGAAGGAGGTTTTGAAGTACTTATAGCAGAACTACTAGATACTGTAACAACTTTGTTCCTTATGCCATCCATCTTGTAAATTCGTAGGATTCTCTTTTTTTCTCGCCACGTATATGAATACATTCGAACTAGACTGTGATGTTTCTCTGTGTCATCTGTGTGTGTGTGGATGTATGCATAATGGTATTTTTTTTTTAGAGCTGAACTCAACGAAATTTAATTTTAATGTATGCTGATTAGTGTATATTTAAAGTGACAATGACGTTTTTATTCTATATTCGGTTCTCTTCTGCTCTATTCTATTATATATTCTATTCTCTATTCAATTCGGTTCTGTTCTATTTCTGTTTCTGTTTTCTGTTTTGTTGTGTCCTATTTCTGTTCTGTTCTATTCTAATTCCATTACATAGTCTATTCTATTCTCCAATATCTATTCTATCCTATCCTATCCTATCCTATCCTATCCTATCCTATCCTATCCTATCCTATCCTATCCTATCCTGCATTCCTTCTATTCTATTCTATTCTATTCTATTCTATTCTATTCTATTCTATTCTATTCTATTCTATTCTATTCTATTCTAATTCTAATTCTAATTCTATTCCATTCCATTCTATTCTATTCTACCCTACCCTACCTTAACCTACCCTATCCTATTCTGCATTCTATTCTATTCTATTCTATTCTATTCTATTCTATTCTATTCTATTCTATTCTATTCTATTCTATTCTATTCTATTCTATTCTATATTCCAATATCTATTCTATTCTATTCTATTCTATTCTATTCTATTCTATTCTATTCTATTCTATTCTATTCTATTCTATTCTATTCTATTCTATTCTATTCTATTCTATTCCATTCCATTCCATTCCACTCCACTCCACTCCACTCCACTCCACTCCACTCCATTCTACTCCATTCTGTAATGCAACTCGCCTGACATTGGATGCTACTAATTTGCCATAGTAGAGTCTCCTCCTTGCTGAGAAGACAGATGTCCTAAGAGGTCTGGAGGCTCCCTGTCCTGTTTGCATTTTCTCCTGCGGGCCCCCTGCCCCCAAAAGGGGGGGGATCACATTGCTGGCCCTCTTTTGTGCCGCACCACGTCACAAAAAGGGAGTATCCTGTTCCAAGCCTTTGAGTGATATGTTGTTGGGGTTTTTTTGGTCATCTCTTGGTGCAGGCCGTACTTTGTGAACCTCCTGCCCTGCTTAACCCGGGTCAGCAGGCGGCCCGAAGAATCCGTGCAGGAAACCTTGGCGGCGGCGATGCCCAAAATCATGGCAGCTTTTGGAAATTTTGCCAACGACGGCGACATCAAGGTAAAATTATTTTAAACGCTAACGCCAGACTCAACAGGCACAGAGTGTTGGAAGAGAGAGTTACGGTTTTAATAAGTCCGCTAACGAGGGACTGCGTGCGGGTGAGGTCAGAACTAGGTTGCTGTAGGAAAGGTTTGCCCAGGTGTGCCGACGTTTTGGAATTAGGTTTAGATGTTGGAGAGAAGGGGGGAGGGGAAAGCAGGCTGTTTGGGACACCAGACCCTGAGCAGGAGGCCGTCCCTGAATACGCGGGATCTGTCTTCTCTCGTGCTTGTTTCCGTAACTGATCCACCACATTGAAGAATTGGGGACAGCTTCCTCATCTGAAGGTTCCTGGAGTCTCCTAGTAAGAGAGAAGCTACAAATGGGGGAAAGTTCTGGGACTGGCACTAGGACAGGTAGATTGCCGACTTGCAAATCCTGAGCTGAGTAGAGTAGAGTGGAGTGGAGTGGAGTGGAGTGGAGTGGAGAGTGGAGTGGAATGGAACAGAACATTACAGAACAGAACAGAACAGAACAGAATAGAATAGAATAGAATAGAATAGAATAGAATAGAATAGAATAGAATAGAATTAAGGAATAGAATAGAAATAGAATAGAATAGAATAGAATAGAATAGAATAGAATAGAATTAAGGAATAGAATAGAATTACAGATAGAATAGAATAGAATAGAATAGAATTACAGAATAGAATAGAATTACAGAATAGAAATAAAATAGAATAGAATAGAATTACAGAATAGAAACAGCCCTATCTAGCCCTGCCTTGACAGCTTCAAGGCAGGGCTAGATAGATTCATGGAGGCCAAGTGTATCGGTGGCTATTAAAACGGATGTCCATGTGCCGCCTCTATGTTGGTTGAGGCAGGCAGGATTCCCTGGAGTACCATTTGTTGGGGGTCAAGGGAAAGGGAGGGTTTTGCCTTCTCTTTCTGCTCAAGATCCCCATGGACAATTGGTGGGCCCCTGTGTGGCACAGAAGGCTGGACTCGATGGGCTTTGGCCTGATTCAGCATGGCTCTTCTTAGGTTCTTATGTTCTTGAATAGAATAGAATAGAATAGAATAGAATAGAATAGAATAGAATAGAATAGAATAGAATAGAATAGAATAGAATAGAAGACTTGCAAGGGATCTTAGAGGTCATCTAGTCCAACCCCCTGCTCAGGCAGGAAACCCTATACTATTTCAGACAAATGGCTGTCCAGTCTCTTCTTAAAAACTTCCAGTGCTGGAGCATCCACAACTTCTGGAGGCAGGTGGTTCCAGTGGTTAATTGTTCTAACTGTCAGGAAGTTTCTCCTTAATTCCAGATTGTTTCTCTCCTGGATTAGTTTCCGCCCGTTGCTTCTTGTCCTGCCTTCTGGTACTTTGCAGAATAGCTTGACTCCCTCTTCTTTGGGGCAGCCCCTGAGATATTGGAAGACTGCTGTCATGTCCCCCCTCGTCCTTCTCTTCCTTAAACTAGACATACCCAATTCCAGCAACCGTTCCTCATATGTTTTAGCCTCCAGTCCCCTGATCATCTTTGTTGCTCTTCTCTGCACTCTTTCTAGAGTCTCAACATCTTTTTGACATCGTGGTGACCAAAACTGGATGCCGTATTCCAAGTGTGGCCTCACCAAGGCCTTGTAAAGTGGTATTAGCACTTCGCTTCAAGGAGAGGGGGGTTTCTCACCGAAGTTGTGGCTGCCTCTGCTTGCTTTTGCTCCTGGTCAATATTATTTTTTTTTTAAAAAAAAATCCAGAATGAAGCCCCTAAGTAATTCTGGAGGCTGCCATAAAGCAACGAAGCAGACTTTGGGACTCCTTAGATGATGGAGGAGAATGTCTTCCTCAGTTGAGTTGTAGAGTCTTGTCCAGGGCTGAGGACAGCTTCATTCTTCCTCTTGGAAAGCGTGAGAAGCTTTCCTTTTTGCGTTTTTAAACATCGGAGGAGCAGTCATTGTTGGGCTGACTTTTTTTTTTTTTTTTTTTTACCTTGAGGTCGTATTGTTTAGCGAGAGCCTCTTTTTGCCCGACGTCGAAGAGGGAAGCCGAGATGGCGCAGAAAGGCTTCAGTTGATTTTTTTTTCTTTTCACTTTAGGTTTTATTAAAAGCTTTCATAGGTAATCTTAACTCCAACTCTCCCACCATCCGTCGGACGGCGGCCGCTGCCACGGTGAGCATCTGTCAGCATTCGCGAAGGACGCAGTATTTTTACACCCGGTTGCTGCAGGTGTTGCTAGGTAAGTGCTTCATTTGTTTGTTTGTTTATTTATTACTTGAACTTATATGCCGCCCTTCTCCTAGGACCCAGGGTGGCTTACAAAAACAATACAATAAAATTATACAATAAAATTAATCACATTCATACAGCATACAAACACAGTCAACTCACAGTCGCTGATTTGTTTTCCTGCTGCAGCTTTGCTGGATCTTTATTGCTCTCTGTCTCTCTCTCTCTCTCTGTCTCTCTCTCTCTGTCTCTCTCTCTCTGTCTCTCTCTCTCTCTCTCTCTCTCTCTCTCTCTCTCTCTCTCTCTCTCTCTCTCTCTCTCTCTCTCTCTCTCTCTCTCCTCTCCCTCTCTCCTTTTTTCCTTTCTCTTCCTCTCCTTCCCTCTCTCTCCCTCTTTCCCTCCCTCCCCCCTCTCCTTTATCTTTTTCTCTCTCCGTCTTTCTCTACTTTCTCTTTCCTCTCTCCTTTTCTCTTTCTCTCTTCCCCTCTCTTTCTCTCCTCTCCCTCTCCTATTTTCCTTTCTCTTTCTCTCCTTCCCTCTCTCTCTCTCCTCCCTCTCTCCTTTCTCTTTTTCTCTCCTCTCTCTCTTTCTCCTTTTCTCTTTTCCCCTCTCTTCTTCTCTCTCCTTCTCTCTCTCCTTTCTCTTTCTCTCTCCTCTCTCTCTCTCTTTCCCTCTCCTCTCTTCTTCTCTTTCCTTCTCTCCCTCTCTCCTTCTTTCTCTGCTTTCTCTTTCTCTCTTCTCTCTCTCTCCTTTTCTCTTTCTCTCTTCCCCTCTCTTCTCTCCCCCTCTCCTTCTTTCCTTTCTCTTTCTCTCCTTCTCTCTCCCTCCTTCCCTCCCTCTCTCTCTCCTCTGTCTCCTCCTCTCCTTTCTCTTTTTCTCTCCTCTCTTTCTCTCTTTCTCCTTTTCTCTTTCTCTCTTTCCCTCTCTTCTTCTCTCTCCTCTCTCTCTCCTCTCTTTCCTTTTCTCTTTCCCTCTCCTCTCTTCCTCTCTCTCCTTTCTCTTTTTCTCTCCTCTCTCTCTTTCCTTTTCTTTTTCTCTCTTCCCCTCTCCTCTCTTCCTCTCTCTCCTCCCTCTTTCTTTCTCTCCTCTCCCTCTCTTCTCTCCTTTCCTTTCTCTTTCTCTCCTTCCCTTTCCCTCCCTCTCCTCTCCCTCTCCTTTCCTTTCTCTCTCTCTCTCTCTTTCTCATCTCTTTCTCTCTTCCCCTCTCCTCTGTTCTTCTCTTCCTCCTCTCTCTCTCTCACTTTCTTTCAACTATACCCCCATTCTCTGCCTGAAGATATATTTCTAAGGAAATACCTGTCATAAAACTGACTTTCTAGAGCCTTTTATGAGGTTGAAAAGCCCTGCTCTAAAGGACCCCTGTGGGCTGCAGCTATCCCAGTCTTCATAGGACCAGCTTCTAAATATCTGCTGCCCAAAAGTGGGATACTGTCAAGGGAGCCCCCCTAGCTCAGGGGTAGGCAACCTTGGCTCTTTTATGACTCGTGGACTTCAACTTCCAGAGTTCCTGAGCCAGCACGGCTCAGCTTGGAAACCTCTCCCTTTCCCCTCAGCGTGGCTGGCTCAGGAATTCTGGGAGTTGAAGTCCACGAGTCATGAAAGAGCCACGGTTGCCTATCCCTGCCTTAGATCCTGGGAGGGGGAGTCAGTGGGCGTTGTGAAGGGCTGGAGGGCAGTGTGGCTTGTCAGCTGCTCCAATTGTCTTCTCCGCAGGGCTGTTGTGTCCCAAGGAAGAAGAGCATCCCAGCGTCTTGATCCTCGGGGTGTTGCTCACCCTGAGGTACCTGATCCCATTGCTGCAACAGCAGGTGAAAGACACCAGCCTGAAAGGCAGCTTCGGGGTGATACAGAAGGAAACCGAGATCTCGCCTTCCTTGGACCAACTCATAGAGGTAACAGTTCGCTCAAGGGCCGCGTTGGCGCAGTGGTTAGAATGCGGCATTGCAGGCTGACTGCCCACTGCCAGGAGGTCGATCCTGACCGGCTCAAGGTTGACTCAGCCTTCCGTCCTTCTGAGGTTGGTAAAATGAGGACCCAGATTGTTGGGGGGCAACAGGATGACTCTGGAAACCGCTTAGAGAGGGCTGTGAAGCACTATATGAAGCGGTATATAAGTCTAAATCCTATTGCTATTGCTTCCTCCCTCTCCTTCCTTCCCTCCCTCCCTCCCTCTTCCTTCCCTCTCTCCTTTCCTCCCTCCCTCCCTTTCCTTCCTTCCTTCCCTCCCTCCCTTTCCTTCCTTCTTTCCCTCCCTCCCTCTCTCCCTCTCTCTCTTCCTTCTTTCCCTCCCTCCCTCTCCTTCCTTCCTTTTTTCCTCCCTCCCTCTCCTTCCTTCCTTTCCTCCCTCCCTCTTCCTTTCTTCCCTCCTTCCCTCCCTCTCCTTCCTTCTTTCCCTCCCTATCCTTCCTTCCTTCCCCCTTCCCCTCCCTTCCAGGTGTATGAACTGAGTCTCCAGTACACCCAGCACCGGGATCACAACGTTGTGACCGGATCGCTGGAGCTGTTGCAGCAACTCCTCAGGACCCCTCCCCCCAACCTGCTCTTGGTCCTCACGATGCGTGGGGGGCTTTTGCAAGCCAGCGCAGCTGAAGACGAGATTGTAAGCAGAAGCCGCAGCGACAGCATCGTGGAACTGATAGGTAAGCGGCGTTTCATACGGGTTGAAAATGGGAGACCGTAAGGAAGGGACGTAACCCTTTTCCCGAACGGCTCCATCACAGAAAGCAGGCGGTCGAATTCTTTAAAAAGTATGCGCCCCAAAGATTGAGAGTGTCTTTTGTGGATTCTTCCCGCGTTGTTTAGGGTTTGTGTTGTAGTGAACCCTTTCCTGTTCAAGGTGAGGTGAAGGGGTCCCTCGCGTTTCCCTTTTAAGCATGGGCAACTTTTGATTCTCTGCATGCTAAAATTGCCCCAAATTAGATTAAATTGACGATTGTCTTTCTTTCTCCAACTGATGACCTCTTGCAAAATGACTTATCTTTTGGATGATTGGGGGGGGGGAAACCCCAAACGGGATTGATTTCTGCTCGGTGGGAGACAATTAGTCAGTGGCTGAAAACCATTCCTTGAAAAGACGGGCATCAAATGCACGGTGGCTGCGCTTCTTGGAGATTGTGATGATTCTTTTTTAATATTTAGTTTTTCTGTGATTTGCAGCTGGAGGGGGGTCTTCCTGCAGCCCTGTTTTTTCCAGAAAACAAAAAGGTGATTATATCTGTGAAATCGGTGTCTTATGTTTTCTTCCTCTCTTCATTCCTTTGACTGGGAAAACGTTTATTTCTTTGGCTCTTGGCCCTTCGTTCTTTTCTTACTTTCGCCATCTATTATTGCTGTCCTTTAAAAGAATCATAGTTATCCTTTCATTCCTGGCTTTTCGCTGCGGCTAAAATTACGTAAGCTGTCACCATGAACTCGGGGAGAAAAATCTAGCGACGTGGTTGCAAAGAGTCAATAATGACTTGACGGCACCTAATCAATCATCATGAATTGGTTTGGCTAAATGTCTGAAATGGTTTGAGTACTCTTTTTAATACAATAACTTTGCTTAGACCAGCGGTTCTCAACCTGTGGGTTGCGACCCCATTTGGGGTCGAACGACCATTTCACGGGGGTCGCCAAGCACCGCAGTCCGCCATTTTTTTTTGGGTCGGCCATTTTTTTTGGTCGGCCATTTTTTTTCCCTATCGCGATGCGGGCCGTTCTGACTGAAGAGAGTTAAATAACTTGAAATAGCTATCTCAGAAATCCCTTATTTCTTTGTCAACAATTTTAAAAACATATATATATATATTTCTTGCGTTAATTTATCAGCTAAAGTCCTTTCAGGAGAAGAGGAAGGTCTGGAAGAAGACTCTGAAGCCAGATCCGAAACCAGCCAGATGGGCTTTGCAGGTAAGTTGGCTTCTCATTCTTGTGAGAACTATTGAAATCGATCCGCTGTTATTTTTCCTTACTCGTGAATTTACTGCCTTCTTAAAAAAAAACGGGGGGGGGGGTTTGCATGTATTATGTAATAACATCTTTTGAGTTGAGCGGCATATAATGAACCTCTCACTTGGCGGAATTGTGGAAAACTGCACCAGGGGTTCCATGCCGTGTTTTTGTATGGAAAAGCTTGGTAGCCCCCTTTCGACTTTCACAATAAACTATGACTTAGCCATTGTGTTGGAAAATTTTTATATATATAACTCCAGATGCGACGCAAGACCAAATGCAGCAGTTTTGAATTTTTGAAAAGATAGAATATAGACTAGAATAGAAAAATGAAGAAAGAATAGAATAGAATAGAATAGAATAGAATAGAATAGAATAGAATAGAATAGAATAGAATAGAATAGAATAGAATAGAATGAATGCAGAATAGAATAGAAATTAGAATAGAATAGAAGGGATGCAGAATAGAATAGAATAGAATAGAATAGAATAGAATAGAATAGAATAGAATAGAATAGAATAGAATAGAAGGAATGCAGAATAGAATAGAATAGAAATAGAATAGAATAGAAAAAAGGAATAGAATAGAATAAGGAATGGAATGGAATGGAATAGAATAGAATAGAATAAGGAATGGAATAGAATAGAATAGAATAGAATAGAATAGAATAGAATAGAATAGAATAGAATAGAATAGAATAGAATAGAATAGAATAGAATAGAATAGAATAGAATAGAATAGAAAGACTAGACTGCCCTCTGTCAGATACGGTGTAGGGTCTCCTGTTTGGGCAAGGGTTGGACTAGATGACCTAGAAGGTCCCTTCCAACTCCGTTCTAATTCAGGGTTTGGCTCTTTGTGTCGGCGAGTGGGAACTTCAGATCCCGCCTCACCTTCCTGCAACCAACGTCTTTAGTAAAAATCCTTTTCTCTTCAATCCGTCAAGAGTCTACTTTCCTAAATGAATGTTTTTGGGCGCGTGTGACATTATGCTAATTTGTGTGTGTGAGTGTGTGTGTGTATTAATTTTGGCTCTTCTTTATTACAAGGGTTTCGAGTAAGGGATCTTTTGTGGAAAGAGAAGATAAGAATTCCATAAAACCGCTGCAATAATTACCGACATGACGATAACGTTTCGTTCGGTCGCTAAAGGTGCAGGACGGCATCCCGGAACCCTCACACAGTTTCTTTCCCCTTTTAGGGTCTGTGAAAAGCGAGCTCAGCAGCGATTTGGCTTCCACCTCGGGCCTGGCGACAGCAGTCGGCTCGGCCTCCGATCCTCCGGCTTGCGACATCATCACGGAACAGCCCCGTTCTCAGCACATCCTGCAGTCCGAGTCAGAGCTCCCGGCATGCGATCCGACAGGCGCGGCCCCAAGAGCCGATGCCGACGACGAGATCCTGAGCCGGAGTTCCAGCCAGATCAGCGCCATCCAGTCGGACGTGAACGACGGCACCTCGTCGCCCATCAGCGACAGCTCCCAGACCACCACCGAAGGGCCGGACTCGGCGGTGACCCCCTCCGATTTCTCCGAAATGGTGAGAGCGGTTCCTAATGGGTTGCGTGAAGTGAGCATCGCCAGCGTTCGCAGGATGATTCTTTGTGGTTGTGGGGTTGGGGTTAACAGTAATAATAATAGTAATAGTAATAATAATGAAGTTGGAAGGGACCTTGGAGGTCATCTAGCCCAACCCCTTGCTCGGGGGGTTGGGATAATAAATAAAATAAAAGCCCAGTCTAGCACAATACCAACAAAGAGGAAAAATAACAGCTCTCAAAAGAAACCAGCATGGCTGCATAAAGAACTCTCTGATAAGTTGCAAGATAAAAAGGACAAGTATAGAAAGTGGAAAGAGGGGCACATAACTAAGGCAGAATATCAGCAAATAGCCCGAGCCTGCAAAGATGAAGTGAGGAAAGCCAAGGCTCAAAATGAACTAAGGCTTGCGGCTAAAGTCAGAAATAACAAACAAACAAAAAAGCTTCTTTCAGCATGTAAAAAACAAGAAAAAAAAGTGAAGGAAACGATTGGTCCATTAGTGGGGGGAAGTGGCAAGAAGGTGACAAGCAACAGGGAGAAAGCAGAACTATTTAACTCGGTTTTTTTGCATCTGCCTTTACACAAAGGGGGAAAAAAAACAGACCAACCCATCAAAAATCGTGCCATAAAAAACAGAATGGAAACATAAGTTAATCTCCCCCCCCCTTTCTTCTACCCCCTCTTTTCAACACTAGTGGGTTTCTCTGTGGAGGTTCTTTGTCGTTCCAGGTCCTGGTTGTCCCAAAGGTGTTTTTTTTTCAGGAGGACTTTCTTGTTTTTCCTTTGAAGACGTTTCACTTCTCATCCCAGAAGCTTCTTCAGCTCTGACTGGAGGGTAGAGGAACGGGAGGATTTATACTCCTTGCAGAGAGCTGGTCCTTTGCCTTCTTTTGGAGAGTCCTTGAGGCCTCTTGGAGTTCTGTCTGCATCCTCAGGGGCCACCTGAGTAATTCAAATGGATGTGGAGCCTTCTTGGAACTGTAGAAAGGACTGTGTTGTAGACTGGAGATGTCGTATCCCGTCCCCTCTAGACAAGCATACTTTGGCTGGTCCTGTTAAGGACATTCTCAAGGCTGCAGGCTTAACTGAGAATATGTTTTGGGGTGGGGGGAAGTCCTGGAAGCACTGGGTAGAGCATGGAAATAACTCTGACATTCCTTCAGCCTCTTCCCAGTGCTTTGATTAAATGTTTTACTTGCCTATATAAACGGGCAGAATTTTGGTAAGGTTTCCGTGTCATTTACGTTTCAATCTCAACCAGGGGTTTTCAAACGTGGCACCTTTAAGACTGGAGGACTTCAACTCCCAGAATTCCTGAGCCAGCCAACCAAAGAAAGGAAGAAAGCTAGAATAAGACCGAAAAGGCCGGGGGTTTTGATTTCCACATGAGATTTAAAATAGAATATACCCAAATAGATAAAAAACGTGCATTCCGAACATGAGATATTGTAACGACTTGAGATAAAGAAAACCTCGGTTATGTAAAGTTAAGAAGTGTAAATATTAAAACAAGAACATTATCTTGTTCTATTAATTTGTTAAGGTAGATGGTCAGAATCTACATATATAAGGTGTGTATCTCAAATATTAAGATTGTGGGAGGAGTTGCGATAAAGGAATGGTGGCGAATTAAAACATCCAAAGTCCACAAGTCTGAAAAGCTGTCAAGATTGGAGACCCCCCCCCAATCTCCACTGCTTTGAAAGTTTGTTCTGTATACAATTTAGATTCTAGAGGGTGGCGAGAATCAGTACTCCGGAATGCAGATCGGACAACTGCAGGACGAAGAAGAAGAAGAAGAAGAAGCGACAAGCGATCTACACAACGAGGCCCTGGATCCTTTCCGAAATCCTTGCCTCGGTACGTCGTCGATACTTAGTAGAAGCAAATGCCAGATAGTCCTCAACTTAATGACGGCGACAGAGTCCAAAGTTTCTGTTGTTAGGGGCAGGGGTTCTCAACCTTGGCCACTTTAAGACTTGTGGACTTCAACTCCCAGAATTCCTCAGCCAGCTTTGCTGGCTGAGGAATTCTGGGAGTTGAAGTCCACAAGTCTTAAAGTGGTCAAGGTTGAGAAGCCCTGTAGAGGACACATTTGTTCAGTGAGTTTTGTCCCATTTTTACGGCCTCCGTTGGCACAATGGTTAATTGAATCATGGCGATGGTTAAGTTAGTCACTTAACAACAGGCTTCCCCTCCCCCTCTTGACTTTACTTGTTAGAAGGTCGCAAAAGGGAATCACGTGACCCCCCGGGGACACTGCAACCGTCGTAAATGTGAATCCATGGCCAAGTCCCAGAGCAGTTTAATAATAATAATAATAAGAAGAAGAAGAATATAATAATAATAAAAACTGGTGGGATCATAAAATAGAGAAAGTCATAGAAAATGATAAAATTAAACTGCTCTGGGACTTCAGAATTCCAACAGACAAGCACCTGCAACTTAACACCCTGGACTTAACAATTGTCGATAAGAAAGACAAAAAAAAGTCTGGATAGTGGACGTGGCAGTGCCTGGAGACAGCAGAATAGACGAGAAAGAACTGGCGAAGATCACAAAATACAAAGTCATAGAAATAGAAAGACTGTGGCAAAGGCAAGCAAGGGTAGTACCAATAGTCATAGGCGCCTTGGGTGCCATCCCAACACAACTGAAGCACCACTTGAACACCATCCTTGGCATTGACAAATTCGCCATTAGTCAATTGCAAAAGGCGGCCTTACTAGGAACGGCTTCCATCCTGCGACGAGATCTGTAATACCATCAATTCAAACATCCACATCTGCCTATCCCAGGTCCTTGGGAAGGACTCGATGGGTAGACAAAAATGCCAAATCCAGTCTGAACATCTGGCTGACTGTGCAATGATCCATAATAATAATAATAGTTGTTATTGTTATTATTTTAAAGAGCTTCAGCGATCTCATTTAGCGAAAAGCGTGAGCCACAGCCGGGAGCCTTCAAATGGCAGCGTGGAGAAGTTTGTGCCGAAGGAAGAAGCCGAACTGGCTGACCACGGAAATAAGGTCAGTCTGATGGGGGGGAGGCAAGGGGACCTGGGGTTGCTCCTGTGACCCCGAGGTTGGGCAGAAGGGAGACCCTCTTATGGTGAGAGGGGCTCCAAGATTTTCAGGGATGGGAGACCAACAGTCTCAGCTGAGTATCTCCTCTGGCACGTAGATCGTCCTCAAGTCCCACCCACAGTTCAGCCCAAACTTTATGGCGTTAAGCAAGACAGCTAACTGACTTTTGCCCCATTTTACGACTTTTTCTTGCCATAGTCACTAAGCACATCACTGCAGTTGTTAAGTTAGCAACCCGGTTGTTGAGTGAATCTTTTTAGCCCGTTGGGTCAGAAGGTCGCAAAAGGAGATGACTTGAGCCCCCCCTCCCACCAGGGGACACTGCGACCCGTCATAAATGTGGGTCGGTTGTGCCAAGCGTCTGCATTTTGACGGCGGGGAACGCTGCGATGGTCGTAAGCGTGAAAAATGGTCGCGAGTCGCTTTTTTGGGTGCCGTTGTAACTTGGAACGGTCACTAAATGAATGGTTGTAAGCTGAGGACCGCCTGTGATTCTGGACTGTTGTGGGGGGGGCTGAACCGATAGGGCTGTGAAGACACGCAGACACGCACACACTCCCGTGCATAAATGGAAAAATAAAATAAATAAAATAAAAATAAAAGCAATGCAGTTATATTGCATGCATGACGTACACTTATTTATATTTGATTTCTAATTTTCAGTTGACCTCACACAGGGACAGCCAAAGGGCCCGATATGGCCCAGGGTGGGGGATGTAAACTTTTGTGGGAACCTGTGATTCTTTGACTCTCTTGGCATCCTAAGAGCAACACTCTTTGGTTGATGGGTGTACTTTAATCTCCAATAAAATCTAATTGGATTGGATTTTGTTATTTTCAATGACAGCTCTCCAGAATTAAAGGCGATATCGGGGGCTACCAGGATGGAAGCGCTGCTCCGCTAGTCCATTGTGTCCGCCTCCTGTCCGCCTCTTTTCTGCTCACAGGAGAGAAAGGGGGTGAGTTGCCACACGGGGAGTCCTCGCAGAGAAAGGATGAACCCATCGCCTCCTACCTGACGCCCAGGCCAGTTAAGAACCAAAAGGAATAAGGCTTTTGAAAATCATGCCGATGCGAAATTGGGAAACGCAGTGGCTGAACTCAACTTAGAGAACATCTCTATGCAGGGCGCTGCTGTTAAACTGGGTTTGATTTTGAATTGGTGTCGCAGTTGGTTTCAAAACAACCAGGCCAAGCTTGAAATTGTTCTGGGTTGCAATGCTGGGGGGATGGAATCTGCTGACGTTACTGCCACCTTCTAGACCAGGGGGGTCCAAACTTGGCAACTTTAAGCCTTGCGGACTTCAACTCCCAGAATTCCTCAGCCAGCATGGCTGGCAGGGTGTCCAAACTTGGCATCTTTAAGCCTTGCGGACTTCAACTCCCAGAATTCCTCAGCCAGTGTCCTCCTAACCATACCCAAGCACTCCGAATTTGTTGACGATGTCCATTTTGCTCTATGAGTTCATGGTGTCCTAAACATAACCCTAACTGAAATTTTCCTCCAATGGGATTTTCCCATGTATTTTACTAGCAAATATAGATAGGGCAGGCTACACAAGTCTGTACCCTCCTAACCATAACCAAGTTCTCAGAATTTGTTGGCGATGTCCATTTTGCTCTCTGAGTTCATGGTGTCCTAACCCTAAGTGGAATTTTCCTCCAATGGGATTTTGCCATGTATTTTACCAGGAAACATAGATAGGGCAGGCGAGAAAAGTAACTGCCCCTCCTAACCATACCCAAGAACTGTGAATTTGTTGGTGAATTCCATTTTGGTCTATGAGTTCATGGTGACCTAACCCTAACCCTAACCCTAAGTGGAATTTTCCTCCCATGGGATTTTCCCATGTATTTTACCAGGAAACATAGATAAGGGCAGCCTAGAAAGGTCAGGGCCCTCCTAACCATACCCAAGCACTCCGAGTTTGTTTGTGATGTCCATTTTGCTCTATGAGTTCATGGTGACTCCTGGGCTAGTTTGAAGAACCCTGGGCTAGCATGTCCTCTGCAGTTTCTGTAAAAACAATAAGCTCTTTTTCCCGCAGGAGGCCACAGGGCCCTAAAACGTTATTTTTTTTCTCAAAAGTGGCCCCCGGGTGGCTCATCTCTGGTCCTTCATAACTGCTTCTGGGATGGGAGGGTATTTAATGATTACTTAATGATAGAACATGTCATTGATATTTCCGGCGCTTGCAAAGTGGTGCTTTCTCAGTCCAAAAAAAAGGGGGGGGCAACCAGATCCTTATATACTGACCCAGCGACCTGACTTTCTGTTCGTCCTCTTCTAGCTCTGGTGCCGGATAAAGAAGTCCGGGTCAGCGTGAAAGCCTTGGCCATCAGCTGTGTGGGGGCAGCAGTGGCCCTTCATCCAGAAGCTTTCTTCAGCAAACTCTTCAAAATGCCCGCTGAGAGTGTCAAAGAAGAAAGGGGTAGGTGTTTTTCGAATATCTGCCTTTAAAAGAATTGGGATTGTTTAGAAATTGTTTAATGGATATAAATGGGCTGGCTCTTCCAAAAACACTTCTAACTAAATTGTTTCTCTTGTTCCAAATAATGTACACAAAAATAGAGGAAGAATTATTTGATGATCCAAATGCACTGACTCGGAAAGTTAGTTGGCAAAGGAAGAAAGCCAGAGTAAGACTGAAGAAAACAGAAGCTTTGACCTATTAGAGGGGATATTATATTAAATCAGATGTTTGAATATGGTTAAGAATAGATTGCTAGAAATAGAAGTATTACTATATCTATCTAGATAAATAAGATTTGTAATCAGAATATCATATCTTGGTATGAAAAGGGAAATAAGAATACGCTAAGGAGTTTGCATAAGGGAAGCTTTTGCTTAGCCAAATAGAATTTGTTTTGAAATTATAAATGGGGTATTTTGAATATGGATGGGAAATTAAAATTGAAAAAAGTGAAAATAGGATATGGACCGAATAAATGGAAATTGAGTGCGAATGCAATTAAGGTATGTTTTGGTTAGAAAAGATATTCTAAACTGATATTATTGATACTATTAGAGAACTGAACAAGTGCTGATATTCAACTGTGTATTTATTAACAACAATAAGAATTGTTTTTGCTTAGTGTGGGGTAATGTCTCTTACCAGAAGAAGGGTAAGAATGTATTGGAGTAATATTGGAGTTAGTTTGAAGAAGCTTATAAGTACCACGGAATTACTAATGGACTCAGTCATCACGTTGTCTATTAAGCACTTGATTGTAGAAATAGAAAATCAATAAAATATTTATTAAAAAAAAAGATTTGGGATGATTCTGGCATAGAGTAACTTAACATCCGTGTGCGGGCTTTCTCTTTATATTTATTCCTGATTCATTTTCCTAGAAGAGCAGTACGTGAAGGACATTGTGAATTACATCGACCATGGCGATCCACAGATCAGAGGCACCACTGCGATTTTATGCGGGACCGTTATTTACTCCATCCTGGTCCAGTCTTGCTTCAGTGTGGAGAGCTGGCTAGAAAATATAAAAGCATCCCCAGGTAACGGGTGAAGAAGGCCACAGTTTTGTGCCTGAAAGGGTTCAGGTGACGGCAAAGGTGCATAGCCTCTGCTGTTCTTCCCCTCCAGGTACGCTGGTGGACTGTATCTCCTTGCTCCAAAAGACCCTGAAAGACGAGTCTTCGGTCGCGTGCAAACTGGCGTGCATAGCCGTGAGGGTAGGCAAACACCTTTCACACTGTTGTTTCTTCTCGGCGCCCGGCAATAGCACGTGGACTTATACACCGCTTCACAGTGCTTTACAGCCCTCTCTAAGCGGTTTATAAAGTCAGCCTCTTGCCCCCCTCCCCCAACAATCTGGGTCCTCATTTTACCGACCTCGGAAGGATGGAAGGCTGAGTCAACTTTGAGCTGGTCAGGGTCAAACTCCTGGCAATGGGCAGAGTTAGCCTGCAATACCGCATTCTAAGCACTGCACCACCAAGGCTCTTAGAGAGGGAGGGAGGGAGGGAGGGAGAGAGAGAGAGAGAGAGAGAGAGAGAGAGAGAGAGAGAGAGAGAGAGAGAGAGAGAGAGAGAGAGAGAGAGAGAGAGAGAGAGAAATAGCACTTGGACTTATATACCGCTTCACAGTGCTTTGCAGCCCTCTCTAAGCAGTTTACAGAGTCAGCCTCTTGCCCCCCCCCAACAATCTGGGTCCTCCTTTTACCGACCTCGGAAGGATGGAAGGCTGAGTCAACCTTGAGCCGGTCAGGATCGAACTCCTGGCTGTGGGCAGAGTCAGCCTTCTGCAGTGCTGCATTCTAACCACTGCGCCATCATGGGAAGGAGGGAGGGGAGGGAGGGAAGAAATAGTAGTTAGCACTTAGACATATATACCACGTCACAATGCTTTACAGCCCGCTCTAAGCGGTTTACAGAGTCAGCCTGTTGCCTCCCCCAACAATCGGGGTCCTCACTTTATTGAGCTTGGAAGGATGGAAGGCTGAGTCAACCTTGAGCCGGTGAGACTCGAACTGCCGAACTGCTGAGCGGTGCAAATGGATGGTGGAGCCCTTCTGCAGCGTTTTCTGGAAATCCGTTCGTCCTCCCGCACCGTTCAAAGGCTGTTCATCCCAAAGGACATAGCTAGGTGTGCAGATACTCAGTCATCCAGGTGGCGGTTGTCCCAAAGGTGCTTTTTTGAACATCCTGCAGCCAAGAAGCCTCCACACCCATTTGCACCACTCAGGTGACCCTGAGGACACAGATAAGCCTCCCAGTGGCCTCAGCAACTCTCTCAAAGGATGCAAATGACCAGCTCTCTGCGAGGAGTATAAATCCTTCCATTTTCCCCACCATCCAGTCAGAGCTGAAGAAGCTTCTGGGATGAGAAGCGAAACGTCTTCCAAAGAAGAACAAAGTCCAGGAAAAAAGCAACGAAACCTTTCTCTTTTCAGCATTGTATCATGAGCTTGTGTGGCAGCAGCCATAGTTCCTTGGGGCTGCAATTACTGGTTGACCTCCTCCTCCTAAGAAACTGTTCCTACTGGCTGGTTAGGACGGAGCTTCTGGAAACGGTGGCTGAAATAGATTTTCGGTAAGCCTCCGTATGTTACTTTCTCCCCACCCCCCGGACAAATTATGTTCCCTCTAGCATTTAACGTTATGCTTAACCATAACAGTGGCTTTATCTCCTTTTGCTGCTAAGGCTGATCCAATTTTTGGAAGAGAGGGACAGCCACCTGCGTAGAGGGGATCATCATTATACTGGGGTGAGTAAGCATCAGGTTGAGGCTCAACCTACGCGGGTAAGGCCCGCATGCTTCATTTCGTGAAAAGAGCTATTGATGCATCCGAAGAGAGTTGCTGTTTTCCGCTTGTTCTCCTTCACGTAACATTTAGCTAAGGGTCGATGGGGTGGAACGTAATCTGGATTCCCAGGCGGGAGGGGCTGCATTCCGGAGGAGCGAGAGACAACTCGGTTCAGACAGTTTGTGTGAGAGAAAGAGGGTGAGGACAGATCCTGCCTAATAGTTCCCGGAATCTATGCTTAATGTTTTAAGTAATCTGCTTTACCTTGGCAAGATTTCTGCCTTTGGGTGAGGAACAGCAAAGAACACTGCTTAGATTTACAAGGGTAGGCAACCTTGGCTCTTTTATGACTGGTGGACTTCAACTCCCAGAATTCCTGAGCCAGCATGGCTCAGCTTGGAAGCCTCTCCCTTTCCCCTCAGCGTGGCTGGCTCAGGAATTCTGGGAGTTGAAGTCCACGAGTCATAAAAGAGCTAAGCTTGAAGACCCCTCAGAGGAGCATATGAAAGCATAATTAATGTTAATTAATTAATTAATTAATTGTTTCGATTTCTAGGCCGCCCTATTCTGAAAACTCAGGGCGGCTTACAACATAATCAGTAGCATATAGAATGTAAACTTTATTAGTTTAGAGCAGGGGTAGGCAACCTTGGCTCTTTTATGACTGGTGGACTTCAACTCCCAGAATTCCTGAGCCAGCACGACTCAGCTTGGAAACTCCCTTTCCCCTCAGTGTGGCTGGCTCAGGAATTCTGGGAGTTGAAGTCCACCAGTCATAAAAGAGCCAAGGTTGAAGACCCCTCAGAGGAGCATATGAAAGCATAATTAATGTTAATTAATGTAGACTTTATTAGTTTAGAGCAGGGGTAGGCCACCTTGGCTCTTTTATGACTGGTGGACTTCAACTCACAGAATTCCTGAACCAGCGTGGCTCAGCTTGGAAACTTCCCTTTCGCCTCAGTGTGGCTGGCTCAGGAATTCTGGGAGTTGAAGTCCACGAGTCATGAGGGGGCTATAGTTCCCCCATGCTGGCTCAGGAATTCTGGGAGTTGAAGTCCACGAGTCATGAGGGGGCTATAGTTCCCCCATGCTGGCTCAGGAATTCTGGGAGTTGAAGTCCACGAGTCATAAAAGAGCCAAGTTTGAAGACCCCTCAGAGGAGCATATGAAAGCATAATTAATGTTAAGTAATGTAGACTTTATTAGTTTAGAGCAGGGGTAGGCCACCTTGGCTTTTTTATGACTCGTGGACTTCAACTCCCAGAATTCCTGAGCCAGCCTGGCTCAGCTTGGAAACCTCTCCCTTTCCCCTCAGCATGGCTGGCTCAGGCATTCTGGGAGTTGAAGTCCACCAGTCCTAAAAGAGCCAAGGTTGCCTACCCCTGGCTTAGAAGAACCGCAGCACGTTTTTCTTGGGTTTTAGCATTCTTTTAAGATGGGAACCCAACACTGGATTCCTGTCTTACTTTAATTTATTGTTACTTTGAAAACGATAGGTGCAGTCTCTAAGCTCCTTGAAAATAGCTTTTCTTGACTAGCCTTTGCACTGCTTTTCCCCCCACAGCTGCTAAAACTTCAGGACCGGGTTCTGAAGGAAGTGGTCATTTCTCTCCTGGGGGACAAAGACCCCAGGGTCAGGCGCGTGGCAGCAGCTGCTTTAGTAAGGTATTCGTTCAGTTGAAACTTAATTTTTTCTGTTCTTGCCATATTTGCTTATATTTTTTGTACAGAAGGAGAGCATACGCTGTAAACCTAATGCATAACGGGAATTAACGCTTTAGGAATAATAATCATCAACAGGCAGGGGTTTAACCCTGAATATGTTTCACGGAAAGACTGCGTGTGCACCCCCAAATGCACTTGCCTCCGGGCTTCTCCAAACTACAAAGTTTATATTCTCATATGCAGAAAGATTTGGAGCACGTTACGAAAGTTGAATGGCACGACTGAAAGTGGTTGCTTGTCGCCATAGGAAAAGGGAAATCCAATGTGTTATTCATGGGGCTCAATTAAAGCAAAAACGTAACTTATTTCTGCGTTGCGATTGACATTCCAAGCTGGAGATCAGCGAGGCTCAGAACTTGGAAGGCAGCCCGTCAAAGCAGACGTGAAATTGGCAGCTATGGAAATCACTGAAATCCACAGCCATTTAGTGTTGCTGGGATTCAGTTGAGGCCTGTTGTTCCCCATCCTGACACACACACACACACACACACACCAACCTCCAGCCACGAGGAGGCAACACCAGGGGCAGAAGGATATAATTGAGTTTCACTGGCCTCCTCAATGCCTCACCGGGTGTCCTGTATGGCAAGTGTAAAAACAATCAGAATAGAGCTGGAAGAGACCTTGGGAGGTTTTCTAGTGCAACCCCCTACTCAAGCAGGAAGTTCCGCCGGCCGCTATTATCAAGCAGGACGGCCTTGCGGCTGCGTTCCACAGGGTCCCCGGCCAGCATGCAGGTATGAGGGAGGGAAAGGGCTGTCGCTGCCACCCATGCTGCCGGTCCCATCCGCTACCTCCAGACGCCGCCATCCGACGACCTTACCCCCTCCCGTTAGTGGCACGCCCACAGGGGCTTGACCCCTACACCAGGCGGCACAGCAGCGGCGTGTAAAGAACCCACACAGGCAGGCCATCTGTGTCCTTCGGGGTCTGCTGAAGCTGCTGTGTGACCGTTTTCTCCAGGAGCTTCCCCCCCACACACACACACACACAAAGGAGGCTTGAACACTGGGTGGAAGCTGTCCTGTGTGTCCCTGGTTTTCTTTTTTCTCTTAGCTAAGAAGGGCCTTCTCGCTTTTCTTCCCTCGTTTCTCGCAGGCTGGTTCCAAAACTGTTCTACAGTTGTGACGGAGGGCAGGCTGACCCAGTCGTAGCTCTGGCGAAGGAGCAGAGCAGCGTCTACCTGAAACTCTTGATGCACGAAACACCACCAGCTTCCCAGTTTGCCGTGAGCACCATCACCAGGTAGAGCTGCGTTTAGCCGGGAGTAAACGCCTCATTCAGTAACATTTCTTTAAATCCACGAGGAGGACCTTCTATTTTATTCGCCTCTTCCTTCTGACGAAGGATAAATCTATCGTTGAGTTTAACTTGCTTTGTCCATGGAGGTTCTCCGTCATCCAGGTCAGGGTTGTCCCAAAAGTGCTTTTTCAAGAGGCAACTGGACTTTCTTCTTTTTCCTTTGAAGACGTTTCGCTTCTCCTCCCAAAAGCTTCTTCTGCTCTCACTGGGTGATGGGGAACAGAAGGATTTATACTCCTTTCAGACAGCTGGTCATTTGCATTCTTTTAGAGAGTCCTTGAGGCCACTTGGAGGCTTATCTGTGTCCTCAAGGTCACTTGAGTG
The DNA here is from genome assembly GCA_034064705.1 of Bothrops alternatus. Taxonomy (NCBI): domain Eukaryota; kingdom Metazoa; phylum Chordata; class Lepidosauria; order Squamata; family Viperidae; genus Bothrops; species Bothrops alternatus. The sequence goes on along the minus strand of JARGCV010000271.1, from coordinate 311,768 downwards.
GTGCAGATGGGTGTGGGGGGTTCTTAGGTTTGTGTTCCACACCCATTTGCACCACTCAGGTGACCCTGAGGACACAGATAAGCCTCCAAGTGGCCTCAACGACTCTCTAAAAGGATGCAAATGACCAGCTGTCTGCAAGGAATATAAATCTTTCCATTCCCCACCATCCAGTCAGAGCTGAAGAAGCTTTTGGGAGGAGAAGCGAAACGTCTTCAAAGAAAAACTAGAAACTCCAGTTGACTCATGAAAAAATCACCTTTGGGTTTAACTTGCATCCTTGTAGTTGCTGGAGTTAACAGCTGAATAACTTGACAAATTAGGTTTCCAGCCGCAAACTGAGAGGGACCTTGGAGTCCCAGCGGACGATCAGTTAAACATGAGCCAGCTGTGTGCGGCAGTAGCCAAAAAGGTGAATATAGTCCTTGGTCATGTAAACAGAGGCATAGAATCAAAATCAGGTGAATTATTAGTACCGCTTTATAAAAACCTTAGTAAGGCCACCCCTGGAATACTGCATCCAGTTTTGGTCACCGCATTACAAAAATGATGTCTAGACTTTGGAAAAAGTACAGAGAAGAGCAACTAGGATGATTAAAGGCCTGGAGACTAAAACATACGAAGAACGGTTGCAGGATTTGGGTTTGGCCAGGCTAGAAAAAGAAAGGCTGGGGGGGGGGATATGATAGCACTATTCCAGTATTTGAGTGGCTGCCCCAAAAAAGAGGGAGTCAAGCTCTTCTCCAAAGCCCCTGAAGGCAGGACAAGAAGCAACAGATGGAAACTAATCAAGGAGAAAAGCAACCTGGAACTAAGGAGAAACTTCCTGACAGTGAGGACAATTAACCAGTGGAACAACCTGCCTCCAGAAGCTGTGAATGCTCCAACACTGGAAGTTTTTAAGAAGAGACTGGACAGCCACTTGCTTGAGCAGGGAGTTAGACTAGAAGACCTCCAAGCTCTATTCTGATTCTACTCTTCGAGTAGAATAAAGCCTCCATTAGAAGGGACGTAACCATCCGTTAAATGTCCTTTCTCTCCAGACATTTGTAAGGTATTACCTTTTTGTAACAGCCTCATTTGACTCATGACACTTTTCTCCATGTGAATGTTCTCCTTTTAATGCAATTTCAATGGTTATGCTTAATATTATGGGATGTTACTGTCCATGTCTCTGGCGTAACTGAGCAGGGTGATTTGTTCCATCCAATCAAATCCTGTTTTGTACTTTTTCTATTATATGGCGTATGAAATGAAACCCGATTCTGTGTCCTGGATTCCCTCTTCATTGAGGGAAATCTCTTTGCTATAATAGATTAATAAATTGCCTTTAAATGATCATCCCAAAAAAAAAATGTCCTTTCTCTCCTTGCTCTAGAACATACAGAGGATACAATCTGATGCAAAGTCCAGCAGATGTCATGGTGGAGAACAATCTTTCCAGAGTGATCTCGGCGGTGTCCCACGCCTTGACAACTTCCCCTTCACGGTCTCTGACGGTGAGTTTTGATCCTGGATCCTTGACGCCCCATGCTTTTACCAGTTGGGCTTTTTTTTTTCTTTTTAGCCTTGCCCTCCTTTTTTCCAGCTTAACTGCGCCATTTTATCTACCAAAGCCGCGCCCAGCACCGCGTCTCTTCCACGTTTCCCTGTGTTTTACTGACCCTAACATTTTCCCTCCCTTGCGGTTCTCAGTTTGGATGCTGCGAAGCGTTGTGTGTTTTGTCCTCGTCGTTTCCGGTTTGCACCTGGAACGTGGGATGGCATTGTGGGTAAGTTGCAGCTCATTAGCGTTCCCTTTCCTGGAAAGGAGGTTCCAGGGCAGGGGTCTCCAGCCTTGGCAGCCTTCAACTCCCCTGTTGACTGGGGAATTCTGGAGCTGATGGGAGGACAATAATCTACAAAGTATGTTTGAGCAGCTCTTTCTGATCCCTTACCCACAGTTCGAGTTTTGCCCAGCCCGATGAATTCTCTTTTGTCCCCTGGGGTGGGAGGCCCTCATGTGTCCCATAAGAACAATTTTTTGGGCGGGGGAGTCCCTGCAGAGTCTTGCCTAACCCCAAACCTCACAGAAGCAGGATAGTCCTGCTTGTGGGGCGAATGTTAGTCATCCCAAATAAACTTTTGGCAAACAGACACGTCTCTGCTATGTTGCATTTGTTCTGTGCTAGCATTTTATTCCTCTGGTGGCGGAAACTGATAATGTTAAAACTCGAATTCCAGTTTTTCTCTCCTGGGAGGTGTGGAGGAGCCTCAGGAGAAGAGCACAATTGGGATGGTGGGCTTGCTGCTGTCTCTCCTTTCCTCTGTTTCGTTCCCTCTGGATCTCTCTGCTCACCAAGATGCTTTGGTCCTGGCTGGGAACTTGCTGGCAGGTAAGAGAAAAATTAACCTTCACTCGCAGGTTATAAAATCCCGGGGAGCCTTTTATAAAAAAAAAGGTTGAGGCCTCAAGGAAAGAACTGTGTTGCCATCCAGATACAAATCCACGTATATTTTTGGGGATTCAGGTCATCCTTGACTTACAACATTTGTTTAGTGACCGATCAAAGTTACAACGGCACTGGAAAAATGGCAGGGAAGGTGGTAAAAGGAGGGGGAAGAATGTGTATGGGGATTAGTTAGACATAACAACATCGCAGTAGAGTCTTCTTCAAAGTTGTTTGAAATAAGGGATGATAAGAAATGGCGGGTTATGAAACTGGAGGGAAGGTCTGCATTTCAAACTAATTGGAGAATGTGATTTCTGACTGTTAATTGGAGGAGGGAATTGTGCTTTAATACTATGTGTTTAGGGGAGGAGAATTCAGATTTTGGCTTCAACCATATACATGCAGATGTCATGCTACTCGAATAAAGATTCTTTAAGGTAAACAATGCCTTGAAGTTCTTTGAAGAGTATCATCTGTCGGAACCGTGACATCGCTATTCCTTTCTTTAATCAAAACAATTTAGCCCTCTCTCGTTGTTTTTTTTCAACGCTTGTCGTGCTCTCAGCCAGCGCCTCCAAATCTCTGCAAAACCCCTGGACGCACAGCGAGGACGAAGCGAGCGTTGCGGCCGCTAAGCAGGAGGACTCGTGGGCGGCCCTGGCTGACCAGACGCTGGCCCTGATGGTGGACCACCTCTTTTCCCATTTGCTGAAGGTCATCAACATTTGCTCCCACATCCTGGACGATGCCGTTCCCGGCCCGACACTAAAGGTACGCTTGTTGCCTGGAGGTTGCTGGCTTGTTTTCAGGGAAGGGGGAGCCTTTGTTTCAGGTCATCCTCGACTTTACAACAGTCCGTTTAGCGACCGTTTCGGGATTCCCCTGCTCATTCCCAGCGTTGGAAATTCACCCACTCAAATTATGCCGAGTTGGGCCTTTAACACCAGAAGCGTCGCTCTTTCACCTGACCGCTTGTGTGAATTATATACAGAGGTCTCCGACCTTTTTGAATTGGCGGCCCGGTGGGGGAGAGGGGCAGGCGCCTTACGTGCGCATGCGCAAATGTGAATGGCCACACGTGCGCACGTGTATGCGTACAAACAGGCTGCCAATATGCGCACCACGCCAACGGGGCTGCGAGCATGCGCGCGAGGCTCTCAGCGCCTGCGTGAGGCTTGTGCCACTGCCAGGCTCGCGGCGAGGCTACCACTAGCACGAGGCTTGCGCTGCGGCCCGCAATGATGCCGCCTTGGCATGAGGATTTTCCGTGGACCGGAGGAGGTGTGGTTTCATGTACTGCCTGCATCCCGCGGATGGGGCTTTGCTTCTTTGCGCGGAATGGTTCCTGGCATGCCACGGCCCGGGGCTGGTCCACAGCCCGGGGGTTGGGGACCCCTGATTTAGGGTACGCTGGCAGAGTAACCAAATAACACAGTTGGAAGGGACCTTGGAGGTCTTCTAGTCTAACCCCCCGCTTAGGCAGGAAGCCCTAGACCCCTTCAGACAAATGATTGTCCAATCTCTTCTTAAAAAGCTCCAGTGATGGGGCGCCCACCACTTCCAAACTTTGCCCCGCCCGAAGGGAATGGCTGATTGTCTAGAAGGCAGTGAGGATGATTTTTTAAATTAATTTTTTTTCCTCCAGGCCACGTTACCATCTCTAACCAACCCACCTTCGCTGAGTCCAATCCGTCGCAAAGGGAAAGAGAAAGATGTTGCAGAACAAGCCACGGTAGCCATAAGCCCTAAAAAGACGAGTGAAAACAGCCCAGGTTTGGAGAATGATGTGATAAAGTCTAAATTATTTTGTGTGTGTGTGTATATATATATGTATGTAGGTATGTATGTATACATATATATTTGAATATTGGAATCCCAGATATGGACATTTAAAGTCAATAAGATAAAAACAACAAACTCCAGGATGTAAGGCATTTCTGTAGCAACAATTCCATCTAATCAGTAAATCCCAAGTTCAAAAGTTTCTGATTTCTGATCCCGGCAGTTTTTGTGAATCACCATCCCCTTCATCTGGACAATTGGGTGGTTTTTCACACCTGAAAGTTCAGGCGGGACGGGATGTGTGCGAATCCTGCAGAACTGTGTTCATTTTGTGGAAGACCTCGGCTGCCGCTCTCCCCATGAGTTTCGTGGATGAAATTCCTTTTGGATTTATAATTAAGTCAGGGGTCCCCAACCTCCGGGCCGCGGCATGCCAGCAACCGGGCCACACAAACAAGCAAAGCCCCATCCGCGGGATGCAGGTAGCACACAAAACCACGCCCTCTCCGGTCCGCAGAAAAACCTCTCTTCACGGAAGCGGTCCCCTGGTGCCCAGAAGGTTGGGGACCTCTGGATTAAGGCATCTTAATCTGTCACAGATTAAGAAGTTGAAACTCAAGTACTTTGACCACCTAATGAGAAGGAAGGACTCATTGGAGAAGAGCCCGATGCTGGGAAAGATGGAGGGCAAGAGAAGAATGGGACAACGGAGAATGAGGTGGCTGGATGGAGTCCCTGAAGCAGTAGGCATGAGCTTCAGTGGACTCCAGAAGATGGCAGAGGACAGGAAGGCCTGGAGGAATGTTGTCCATGGGACCGCGATGGATCGGACACGACTTCGCAACTAACAGCAACAACAACAATCTGTCACACGTAGCCAAGCAGTTCCAAGCATGCCCCTCCCCCCCCCAAAAGCCAGGATCCCTTGGCTCCGTGCTCTTCAAGTTAGCTACTAAGTTTGGGCTCTAACTTGAACAGAGGGGGAAAGGTTAGCTCGCAGTGTCCGTCTTGCCGCAGTTTGCCTCCAGCTCAAGAGCGTTAACGTTATTCAGGGATTTCTCTTTTCTCCTTGCTTGAACTTTATTAGCTCCCAGGCAAAGTGACATTTCCAGCCCGGCTCCTCCAAGTAAATCATCCTCAACGTTGGGTAACTTCTATCATCTCCCGTCGTATCTCAAGCTCTACGACGTTCTGAAGGCTACCTACGCCAACTACAAGGTATTTGTATCCCAGGGCATTTCCGGAGCAATCCGTGCCGCACGTTTACGAATTCCTTAGATCTTGACGAGGAAGTCCCGGGCGTTGACTCGCAGCTCTGATTCTTTGTGTTTTGCAAAATCTGGAGCCAACTCTCGGACCTGCTTTGGTTTGACTTGCAAATCTGCCTTTTCTGAAGTTTTGGATAGAAATTAAGGAGTCTTTTTCCTTTTGCCGGCTGTGAGAAACATGCCTGATTAGCTAAGATTGTTGTGTTAAGTTAGGTCACTCGCCGTTGGGCCTCTCCGTCACCCATAGGTTTTTCCAAGTTTGGAGGGAGGCAGAGAAGACTTCTGTGCTTGTCTACAGGGTCACTTCATGTGATTTCTGCTGTTGCTTTTTTTTTTTGGCTTTATTTTAATATATAAGGTTCTAAGGCAGAGGTGGGGAACTACGGACCCTTGTATGGCTTGTGGACTTCAACTCCCAGAATTCCTGAGCCGGCCATTTTAATATGTAGGACCCAGGTTCTAAGGTAGAGGTAGGGAACTACGCAGTGGTGGGATTCAGCCGGTTCGCACCACTTCGGCAGAACCAGTAGTTAATTTTTGGTTGCCCAGGTCCAGAATGGACTTCCAGAAGCGGCATCCACACACAGAACCGGTTGTTCACATTTTTGAATCCCACCACTGGAACGACGGCCCCTTTATGACCTGTAGGCTTCAATTCCCAGAATTCCTGAGCCAGCAGGGGTGGGGAACCATGGCCGTTTTATGACTTGTGGACTTCAACTCCCAGAATTCCTGAGCCAGCCATTTGAATATGTAAGACTCGGGTTCTAAGGCAGAGGTGGGGACACTACAGCCCCTTTATGACTTGTGGACTTCAACTCCCAGAATTCCTGAGCTGGCTGGCTGGCTGAGAGCTTCCGCACTGGAGACCAATTGCTTGTGTGTCCAATCACATTTGGCCCATAAAAGAATTCTGTTGTCTTTCTTTTTTCCCCCTTTATTTGGTAAGGTCACACTCGATCTCCAAAACGTCAGTGAAAAGTTTGGCGCCTTCCTCAGATCAGCTTTGGACGTTCTCTCTCAGATCTTAGAACTGGCAACTCTACAAGACATTGGAAAGGTGGGTTCATGCTGTCTTACAGTGTTTTTAAATGTCTCTCAGCGAGTTAGAGCAGGGGGTCTTCAAACTTGGCCCTTTTATGACTTGTGGACTTCAACTCCCAGAATTCCTCAGCCAGGCACGCTTTAAGACAGGGGTCATCAAACTGGGCTCTTTTGTGACTTGGGGACTTCAACTCCCAGAATTCGTCCGCCCAGATGTTTTAAGACAGGGGTCTTCAAACTTGGCCGTATTGTGTGCTATCCTAGCATCTCTGCTCAGCTGGAGTTATCTGCCCTACCATGCTCCTGTCACTTTGTGGAGACCAGGGGTCTTCACACTTGGCTTGACTTGTGAACTTCAACTCCCAGAATTCCTCAGTCAGTGTGCCTGGCTGAGGAATTCTGGGAGTTGAAGTCCACCAGTCATAAAAGGGCCACGTTTGAAGACCCCTGAGTTAGAGGAACATATGAAAGCATAATTAATGTTAATTAATGTAGACTTTATTAGTTTAGAGCAAGGGTAGGTAACCTTGGCTCTTTTATGACTTGTGGACTTCAACTCCCAGAATTCCTGAGCCAGCACGGCTCAGCTTGGAAACCTCTCCCTTTCCCCTCAGCATGGCTGGCTCAGGAATTCTGGGAGTTGAAGTCCACGAGTCATAAAAGAGCCATAGTTGCCTACCCCTGCTCTAAACTAATAAAGTCTACATTAATTAACATTAATTATGCTTTCATGTGTTCCTCTAACTGAGGGGTCTTCAAACATGGCTCTTTTATGACTGGTGGACTTCAACTCCCAGAATTCCTGAGCCAGCCACACTGAGGGGAAAGGGAGAGGTTTCCAAGCTGAGCCAGGCTGGCTCAGGAATTCTGGGAGTTGAAGTCCACCAGTCATAAAAGAGCCAAGGTGGCCTACGTCTGGGCTAGGTCTAGGCCACTTTATGACTTGTGGACTTCAACTCCCAGAATTCCTGAGCCAGCACAGTTCAGCTTGGAAACCTCTCCCTTTCCCCTCAGCATGGCTGGCTCAGGAATTCTGGGAGTTGAAATCCACGAGTCATAAAAGAGCCCAGGTTGCCTACCCTTAGTTTAGAGCTTTGAACTCAGCTCACAGGCTTGTTGCAGGGAAAAGAGGAAGGAGTGTTTAACAACTAAGTTCACCACCTTGAATTACTTATAAAAACAATAAATATATGAAAATCTAAAAACAACTGATGTTTATCAACACTATTGTGATTGAGTGATAGGAATTAAGAGCTCAGCATTAGGATGAAGCATGTCGCAGGGCCTAAAAACGCCAAACACATTTGCCTTCTGCACAATCTGCGCAGCCGTCAAAACCTCTGCGCTCCCAGCAGGCACCCCAGAACCCTCCACGCAGCATCCAGGCTCCACGGGGCCCCTGAAACTCTGGTTGAAACAGGTCCCGTGGTGGATTTACTAGTTTCAGAGCGGCAAGAAATGAGCTCATTCTGACAATTGGACACGCATAGAGTCGTAATTTCTTCATGGAACTTCATATTCTTTATTATTCGTTTTCTACTGCAACATGCTCAGTGCTGTTTGGGCAACCCCTAATTCTGCCTTTCTGTTTTTAGTATGTCGAAGAAATTCTGTGTTACCTGAAATCCTGTTTCAACAAAGAACCGGTCATGGCAACGGTGTGCGTTCAGCAGGTAACAAAGAATGTTTAAAACGTCTGTCCTTGCGGCTGTCTCGGAGAAGAGTTCTTCCTTCAGTCAGCTGCATTACATTACTTTAGTCCCTCTCAGCGTAGATTTGAACCCAAATTTGACACAACTGTCTGACCAAAACCTCACTTCAAAATCGGGGGGGGGAGAGATAATAGGAGATAGAGAGAGATAGAGGGATGGATGGATTGATCGGAGATAGATAGAGATGATGATGATAGAGATGGATAGATGATAGGAGAGAGAAAGAGAGATGGATGATAGGAGATAGAGATTATGATAGAGATGGATGGATGATAGGAGAGAGAAAGACAGATGGATGATAGGAGATAGAGATGATGATGAGAGAAAGAGATGGATGGATGAGAGATATGATAGGAGAGAGAGATACAGAGATGAATGGATGATAGGAGATAGAGATGATGATGAGAGAGATATGGATGGATGAGAGAGATGATAGAAGAGAGAGATAGATGGTTGGATGATAGGAGATAGAGATGATGAGAGAGATGGATGGATGAGAGAGATGATAGAGATGGATGGATGGATGATAGAGATAGGAGAGAGAGATACAGAGATGGATGGATGATAGATAGAGGTGATGATAGAGATGGATGATAGGAGAGAGAGAGAGAGATGGATGATGAGAGAGATGACAGGAGAGAGAGACAGAGATGGATAGGAGAGAGAGAGAGAGTATAGGACATAATAAATTAAGATAAAACCATAATAAAATCCCATAATATGGAGCCATAGAATTGCAATGGGATAGATGTTTTCATTCACTATCTAAGGAAGCTACGCTTCTAACTGCTTCTGGTATGGCTGTGATAAGATCATCCCAGCTGCCTTAACATTTCCTAAGGAGACATTCTTGAACTCTGTGCGTCCTCATTTGTTCTGGAGCAACACAGTCACATTGCGGGCTCTGGGCCATTCAGAAATCCAATAAATAAGCAGAAAGTCAGCTGGATGGAAGAGGGCAAAGACAAAAAGAAGATGCAGAGTCTCCCCTTCCAAGATCTCCAGCTGGTGCCGGCTCTGGTCCCATCCATCTCTCCTAATGGCAGAGCTTAAGGCCTCCTCCTCCTCCTCCTCTTCCTTCCTTCCTTCCTTCCTTCCTTCCTTCCTTCTCCCTCCCTCCCTCCCTCCCTCCCTCCCTCCCTCCCTCCCTCCCTTCCTTCCTTCCTTCCTTCCTTCCTTCCTTCCTTCCCTTTTTGGTTGAGCATCACTGTGATTTTTCATCCTCTCACGAAGCTGCTTCTTTTCCCACCTTCTCCAGTTGCTGAAGACCTTGTTTGGCACCAACCTGGCCTCTCAGTTTGACAGCTGGTCTTCCAACTCTTGTCGAGCTCAAGGCAAATGCCAGCGCTTGGGCTCCTCCAACTTAAGGCCGGGCCTTTACCACTGCTGCTTCATGGCTCCCTACACCCAGTTCACCCAGGCCCTCGCCGATGCCAGTTTGCGGAATATGATGCAGGCTGAGCAGGAACGGGACACCTCAGGGTGAGAGCCCCTTTCTCCTTCCAAACCGGTGACCACTTTGCCGCCGTTTCTAGAATGATTGGAACTAAATGCCAGGAGAAATACGGTACACACCAAAGTGTTGCATGCTTTAACAAGCAGGGGTGTCCCAGCTTGGCAACTTTTAAGACCCGGGGACTTGCAACTCCCTCCCAGAATTCTCCAGACAGTTGAAGTCCACATGTCTCAAAGTTGCCAAGCTTGGATGGAGACCCCTCGCTTTGCAGATTTACCGTGAACAGATTGGAGATCTTAAAAGTCTTAATTAGCAATCGGTTGGAACTAAGGACACGTCACTCTTGCTTTATTAGGCTTTGCATAGCCTGGCCCGGCAGTCAGAATTGCTGGTTAGTTATTGGGGGGGGGGAGGGAAAAATTTTCTTTGTTAGAATCTGAGCCAGTTAAACTTTAACATATGCAAAAAGCAGTTGCCAAATTATTCTCTATTTTGAAAATAAAAGGAGCCTTTTTTGGGGGGGGGAACCAAAAATTAAAATTGGAAAAAAATCTGTTCACCGCGCTAGACTTTTAAGATAATTGGGCTGATATAGGTTTTATGGATGTTTTTAGGCAGAGAGATTTAAGCTATCTAGAAGTTTTGGGGAAGGTGGTATACAAAGGCTACTTTACTTTTACGTTCATTTTAAAAGCATTTAGTTAGCATATTTATTTAATCTGTTGCATTTATTTATTTAATCTGTTTCTAAGGCTGCAAGATTTGTGGGTAGTACACTAAATAAAATAAAATGAGAAAATGGTAGTGGTTATTAACATAGTCATTGTGATGCTTTTTGCAGGGATAAAACCAAGGGAGATGGATGGTTAAGAAGTATAAATAAAAAACAAATAAAACCAGACGCAATCCCAAATTGTGTCATTGTTGAAGGAACAACCTTGTCTCAATGCCTGCCAGAAGCTGCTTGTGTTAGTTCAGTTTCAGTTAAAAAAGAGTTTTCGTCGTTGTGTGCAGCGTTGACTCTTAAATCCTAACCCTGTGTTAACGTTTGCTTTTATAGCTGGTTTGACATCTTGCAAAAAGTTTCTGCGCAACTGAAAACTGGCACCACAAATATGGCCAAGCACCGGGCTGACAAGGTACAACACAAAGCACATTAAAAAAAAAAAAAATACTGTAAGAGAAACCTGTTGACTATTTATCTGGGGCAGGGTATTTTTTTTTTAACGATAGACTAGGGCTCTCCGAACTTGGCGACTTTAAGACATTGTGGACTTCAACTCCCAGCTCTGCCAGCTGGGGAATTCTGGGAGTTGAAGTCCAAAAGCCTTAAAGCTGCCAGGTTTGCCTTGAGTCCTGAAATAAAACTACGGTGAATCTCACCACTCAGTATTGTCCCTGCAACTGAAGGTAGAATTTCTGTATCCCCTCTGGGTGTCCCCAACCTCAAAGGGTTTCCTCCGGCTTTACCAGTATCTGCCCTCTGGAATCCCTTGGCAAAACTACAACATCTTGCAGGAAATCCTTGTCTTCTGGACTACTTGTGTAAGAGGTTTAAAAAAGAATAAGGCTCCTTTAAAGATAGGGAGTTCCCTGCAAGAGCTTCCCCTGAGTCCATTAGATCAAGAGTCGCCAATCTTTCTGAATTGGCGGCCCGGTGGGAAAAGCAGCGGCAATTGCCTTTATGCATGCATGCGCACAGGTGAACAGGACTGCGCGAGCGTGCTCCAAGCACGCCAAAAGCAATGCACCTGGGCAACGCTCGGGGCGATGCTAGCACCTGCGTGACGTGGCGACATTAGCACCCGCGTGACACTTGTGTGACGGATGGTGAGCGTGCGCGCACACTCGCACTAGCTGGCTACTCATGCAGCCCGGTGGCAAAAAGGCCACGGCCCATAGGTTGGGGACCCCGGCATGAGATCTTGCCCTTCAGCTGGTCTTACGGTGTGGAGTCATTTTGGGGGTTTTTTTCCAAAGATGGGAGGCCATGCTTTCACGCATTTCTTTCCACCTGGCGTCCCACTGGGTTGCCGCCCTTCTCTTTCTCCCTCAGAATATCATCCACAACCACATCCGTCTCTTTGAACCGCTTGTCATCAAAGCACTCAAGCAGTACACCACCACCACGTCGGTGCAACTGCAGCGACAAGTCTTGGATCTTCTCGCTCAGCTCGTTCAACTGCGGGTCAACTACTGTCTCCTGGACTCTGACCAAGTGAGTGTCCAGCCTCTGTTGCTGCAGGACGAGGGTCATCTCCTGCAGTCAGCCCATTGTGGTCTGTTGTGGGAGAAGGACTGGCAGAACCCAAGGACGGAGTTAAAAGAGGAATCAGCCTGGAATTGCTACGTAGCCATAAAGGAACCAAGCCCAATCCCCCCCGTTGGGCACCATGAACCTTTATCTAACTAAGCAGTTGCTGACCTTCGGTCGAGAAGATTCCTGCGCACAGGCCTTTAGCAAGGAATCTGCTGAAACTGAACCTTCATTTGGGGAACTTGGTCTTTCATGCCTGATGTCTGTCCACTTCAACCCTTTCAGCTCCCTAGAAAACTAAAGCAGGGGTCCCCAACCCCCGGTCAGTGGACCGGTAATGGGCTGTGGCATGCCAGCAACCGGTCCGCACAAACAGGCAAAGCCCCATCCGCAGAATGCACGCAGCATACAAAACCACGCACCCTCCGCTCCGCGGAAAAACCTCTCTCCGTGGAACTGGTCCCTGGTTCCCAAAAGATTGGGGACCTCTGCTCTAAATCAAGGGTCCACAACCCCTGGTCCGTGGACCAGCACCGGGCCTCGGCATGCCAGCAACCGGTCCGCACAAACAAAGCCCCAGCCACAAGATGCAGGCAGCACACAAAACCACGCACCCTCCGGTCCACGGAACAACCTCTCCACAGAACCAGTCGCCGGTGCCCAAAAGATTGGGGGCCTCTGAACTAAAGGAAAGGCGTGGTCACCTTGAGGCAAGGTGCAGCATCTTGAGCCCTTTCATAGTCCTCCTACAGTGACGACAGTTTGTTTAATGACCTTTCAAAGTTACAACGGCACTGGGAAAAGGGACTCGTGACCATTTTTCGCACTTACATCCATTGCAGCCTCCCCATGGTCACGGGATCCAAATTTGGACCCTTGGCGACGGACTCATAGTTAACGACGGTCGCAGTGTCCCTGGGAGTCACGGGGTCTCCTTTTGTGACCTTCTGACCAGCAGAGTCAATGGGGGAAGCCAGATTCATTTAACGACCAGGTTACTAACTTACCAGCTGCGGTGATTCACTTAACAACGGTGGTAAGAAAAGTCATAAAATGGGGTTAGGGGAAACTCACTTAACCACTGTCTCGCTTAGCGACATAAATTTTGGGCTCAATCACGTAACTGTGGGGAAGCTGCGATGGTCTTAAGCGTGGGGAAACGGTCATAAATCGCTTTTTTCCCCCAGTGTTGTAACGTTGAGCGGTCACGAAATGAAATGTTGTAAGTTGAGGACTACCTGTATTTTATATCGGTCATTGATTGTAATAAAGAATCTCTGCCTCTCCATCCCTCCCTCCCTTCCTCTCTCTCTCTCTTCCTCTCCTTCTCCCTTCCTCTCTCTCTCTCCCTTCCTCCCTCTCTCCCTCTCCCTTCCTCTCTCCCTCCCTCCCCCCTCCCTCTCCCTCCCTTCCTCTCCCTCTCTCCTCCCTCCCTCTCCCTTCCTCTCTCTCCCTCCCTTCCTCCCTCTCTCCCTCTCCCTTCCTCTCTCTCTCTCTCCCTCTCCCTCCCTCCCCCTCCCTTCCTCTCCCTCCCCCTCCTCCTCCCTTCCTCTCCCTCTCTCTCCTTCTCCCTCCCTCTCCCTTTCTCCCTCTCCCTCCTCCTCCCTTCCTCTCCCTCTCTCTCCCTCTCTCCCTCCCTTCCTCTCTCTCCCTCTCCCTCCCCCCTCTCCCTCCCTCCCTTCCTCTCCCTCCCCCTCCTCCTCCCTTCCTCTCCCTCCCTCTCCCTTTCTCCCTCTCCCTCCTCCTCCCTTCCTCTCCGTTCCCCTCCCTCCCTTCCTCTCTCTCTCCCTCCCCCCTCTCCCTCCCTTCCTCTCCCTCCCCCTCCTCCTCCCTTCCTCTCCCTCTCTCTCCCTCTCCCTCCCTCCCCCTCCCTTCCTCTCCCTCCCCCTCCTCCTCCCTTCCTCTCCCTCTCTCTCCTTCTCCCTCCCTCTCCCTTTCTCCCTCTCCCTCCTCCTCCCTTCCTCTCCCTTCCTCTCTCTCCCTCTCTCCCTCTCTCTCGCTCTCCCTCCCTCCCTCCCTTCCTCTCCCCCTCCTCCTCCCTTTCTCTTCCTCCCTCTCTCCCCTTCCTTCCTCCCTCTCCCCCTCCCCCTCCTCCTCCCTTCCTCTCCCTCCCCCTCCTCCTCCCTTCCTCTCTCTCTCTCTCCCTCTCCCTCCCTCCCCCTCCCTTCCTCTCCCTCTCTCTCCTCCCTCTCTCTCCCTTTCTCCCTCTCCCTCCTCCTCCCTTCCTCTCCCTTCCTCTCTCTCCCTCTCTCCCTCCCTTCCTCTCTCTCCCTCTCCCTCCCCCCTCTCCCTCCCTCCCTCCCTTCCTCTCCCTCCCCCTCCTCCTCCCTTCCTCTCCCTCTCTCTCCTCCCTCCCTCTCCCTTTCTCCCTCTCCCTCCTCCTCCCTTCCTCTCCCTTCCTCTCTCTCCCTCTCTCCCTCCCTTCCTCTCTCTCCCTCTCCCTCCCTCCCTTCCTCTCCCTCCCCCTCCTCCTCCCTTCCTCTCCCTCCCTCTCCCTTTCTCCCTCTCCCTCCTCCTCCCTTCCTCTCCGTTCCCCTCCCTCCCTTCCTCTCTCTCTCCCTCCCCCCTCCCTCCCTTCCTCTCCCTCTCTCTCCTTCTCCCTCCCTCTCCCTTTTTCCCTCTCCCTCCTCCTCCCTCTCCGTTCCCCTCCCTCCCTCTCTCCCTCTCCCTCCCTCTCCTCCCTTCCTCTCCCTCTCCCTTCCTCTCTCCCTCTCCCTCCCTTCCTTTCTCCCTCCCCCTCCTCCTCCCTTCCTCTCCCTTCCTCTCTCTCCCTCTCTTCCTCCTTTTCTCCCTCTCCCTCCCTCCCTCTCCTCCCTTTCTCTTCCTCCCTCTCTCCCCTTCCTTCCTCCCTCTCCCCCTCCCCCTCCTCCTCCCTTCCTCTCCCCCTCCCTTCCTCTCCTCCCTGCCTTCCTTCCTCTCTCTCCCTCTCCCTCCCTTCCTCTGTCTCTCTGTCCCCCCCCCATGGAAGGAAATTTGTGCAAGCAGAAATACCTTCTCTTTCTCAAAGCTGAGAGGGTTTTTCCCTCCATGTCCAAGATCCGATGACATGATGCACATTTGACAGTTGAAGTCCTGCTCGCTTCTTTCTTGCTTTGTTTTCTTTTCTTTGACCTAAGTACGAGTGTCGGTTAATGAGCACCCAGTAATGAGCTGTTTCTTGTTCTGATCAGATGTCACGGTCTGTTTCGTTTTGATTTGTACGAGACGATGCAAGAACGTAATACTCTCCGAACGTTTGCAGAAATCACATCTGGATATTTCTTTTGCTTCTAGGTTTTTATTGGATTTGTTCTAAAGCAGTTTGAATACATTGAAGTCGGCCAGTTCAGGTACAGAGTTCCATCTTCTACGTGTTTCCTGACGTCTTTATGCGAAACGGAGGCTGTACCCAAAAACGGTCCATTCAGAGCCTTGTTTCGCCTCTTCTACATCTCTTTGCATAGGAGTCAATTCAAGTGATGGTCAGCGCAATCTTGGCATTGGAGAAGGGTCAACGGAATTCAGGAGGAATTAGTCCATTTGTAGCTCCGTAGGGATTCTAGGCTGATTCCTCTTTTGACTCCACCCCCTCCACTGGCTTTGTCGCTCCTCCTCCTATGTTCTATAGGTGAAGAACAATAAAGGAGACTACAGATAGTCCTTGCCTTACCAAACTTCATTTAGCGACAGAGATAAAGATAGATAGATAGATTAGATGGATACGGATAGATAGATAGATAGATAGATAGATAGATAGATAGATAGATAGATAGATAGATAGATAGATAGATAGATAGATAGATAAAGACGTGGATGGATGGATGGAGATAAGATAGATAGATAGATAATAGATAGATAGATAATAGATAGATAGATAGATAGATAGATAGATAGATAGATAGATAGATGACGTGGATGGATGGATGGAGATAAGAGATATATAGATAGATGAAAACATGGATGGATGGAGATAGATAGAAATAGACAAGGTATAGATGGACGGATGGATGGATGGAGAGAGAGAGAGACAGAGAAACAATGAGAGACAGAAAGAATGACAGAGAGAGATAGAGATGAGACATAGATAGTTAGCAATAACGTTAGACTTATATACTGCTTCACAGTGATTGACAGCCCTCTCTGAGCAGTTTACAGAGTTAGCCTCTTGCCCCCCACCAATCTAGGTCCTTGTTTTACCGACCTCGGAAGGATGGAAGGCAGGGTCAACCTCAAGCCAGTCAGGATCGAACTCCTGGTGGTGGGCAGAATCAGCCTGCAATACCGCCTCCTAACCACGGTGCCCCCAGGGCTCTTTAAAGGCCCCCTCCTCCCATTTTAATTTAAGCGGTCTTTTTCTTCTTTCTTTCCTCCCCCCCCCCCCTGCCCAGGGAATCGGAAGCCATCATTCCCAGCGTCTTTTTCTTCCTGGTGCTGTTGTCTTACGAGCGCTACCACTCCAAGCAGATCATAGGAATTCCTAAAATTATTCAGCTGTGCGACGGGATCATGGCCAGCGGAAGGAAAGCCGTGACACACGGTGAGCAGGGACATCGCAGAAGTCGTAGAACGGGACTCCTCAGGGCAGGAGTTGCTGAATGTGGGCAGGCCCTTAAAATATAAAATAAAGTTAAAATAATAAATAAAATAAAAATAAGAAATAAAATAAAATAATAAAATATAAAACAAATAAAATAATAAAATGTATTTTATTATTTTGTTTTATTATTTATTTTATATTTTATTTTATATTTTGTTATTTTAAAATAAAACAACAAAATAAATAAAATATAAAATAAAATAGTAAAATAATAAAATAATAAATGAAATAAAAATAAATGAAATAAAATAATGAAATAAATGAAATAAAATATAAAATAAAACAGTAAAATAAAATGATAAAATAAAATTAATGAAATAAAAATAATAAAATAAAATAGTAAAATAATAAAATAAAATAATAAAATAAAATTAATAAAATTAATAAAATAAAATATAAAATAAAATAGTAAAATAATAAAATTAAAAATAAATGAAATAAAAATAAATGAAATATAAAATAAAATAATAAATGAAATAAAATATAAAATAAAATAAAATAAATAAGAAATGAGATAAAATATATAATAAAATAATAAAATTAAATAATTAAATAAAATAGTAAAATAAAATTAATGAAATAAATGAAAAAATAATAAATGAAATAAAATAATAAAATAAAGTATAAGATAAAATAATCCAATCCAATCCGGTTTGGTCTAGTGGTTAAGGGGCCAGGCCAGAAACCCGGAGGCAGTGAGTTCTAGTCCTGCCTTAGCCCCCCAGGGTCCTGCTTTGAGTTAAGGCCTCTTCCAGCCTCTCTGGGGAGGAGGACAGAGGCCCCTCCCTTGGAAAGAGGTCCTGGGTGAATCCTGGCTTGTGGCCCAAGCTACCACGGAACGCTCTTGAGCCGCCATTCAAAGATGGCCGATGCGGCAAGAAACCCTCTTTGGTTTACCCAGACTAAACCCCTCCGGCTTCAGGACAACCCGTGGGAATTAAATGAGGACCATGTTTCAGGCCCAGAAGACCTTTGGGTTGGGTGGAGGGACAGCGCGCAACCTCGATCCTACCCATCCTCTGTTCCTCTTCAGCAATCCCGGCTCTGCAGCCCATCGTCCACGACCTCTTCATCTTAAGAGGAGCGAATAAAGCCGATGCCGGCAAAGAACTGGAAACCCAGAAGGAAGTGGTGGTCTCCATGTTGCTGAGGCTGATCCAGTATCATCAGGTAAAACCCCAGTAACTTAACCTGCGTCTGAATGTCCTCACCACTCCGCAGGGCTGATTTTATTGAAAAACACGCTGAGTCTGCCCTTCTCGCGTGGATCGGACGGGAGGCTTCCCAAAGAGTCTCCATCGTTGGGACACTTAAGCAGTTCCTCTGACTGCAGAGATTCCAAACCACCTTCACGTAAACCTGGAGTAACGCCCGGGATTGAATAAACCTAAACGTAAAACCTGCAGGTCCCGGGTGGCGCCCACCGTTGCCTCGCGCTCCTTAGAGCAGAGCTTAGCCAGACCTGTCTTCATATGAACCGAGAGCCACAAAGGTGCTTTTTCAAAGGACTTTCTTATGATTTTTTTCCCCTTGAAGACGTTTTGCTTCTCATCTCGGAAGCTTCCTCGGGTCTGACCGAATGGTGGAGCAGGGAAGGGTTTATATTCCTGGCAGCCGTGGGATCGTTAGCGCTCTTTCGGAGAGTCGTTGAGGCCACTTGGATCTGTGCCCTCAGGGTCCCCTTGCGTTCTGTGCCCTCGGGGTCCCCTTTCGCTTCCCACGGAAGGAGAAGAAGGCTCTTCGGTTCTTCACCCTTCAGTCAGAACCGAAGAACCTTCTTTTTCGAGGAAAAAACAAAAAACGACGTTCAGATGCCTGTTGAAAAAGCAATTTTGTGACAACAGGACCTGGATGACCGAGAATCTCCACGGACATAAAAAACTGACAGAAAATCCAACTACTTAACGACCATTTTTCACACTTAACGACCGTTGTAGCCTCCCCAGGATCACGTGATCCAAATTCAGAGGCTTGGCCACCGTTTCCTATTTACGACCGCTGCTGTGACCCCCCCCCCCTTTGGCGAGCTTCTGGCCAGCAAAGTTCAGTGGGGAAGCCAGATGGATTTAATGACTGGGTGACTCACTTGAACAACTGAGCAACTGAGGCAGGACAGGTGGCAAAACGGGGCAAAGCTCACTTAACGAATGTCTCGCTTGGCCGCAGAAATTTTGGGCTCCCTTGTGGTCGTAAGTCGAGGACTGCCTGTGTCGGGGAGGGGAAAGAGGAGTGTTAAGGTGCAAGGTGGATGCTGGGAAAATTCCTTTGCTTGTGTGAAAGCAGCCTGTTCTGTCCGCCTCCTCTTGGCCCGCAGGTGCTGGAGATGTTTATCCTGGTGCTGCAACAGTGTCACCGAGAGAACGAAGAGAAGTGGAAGAGGCTGTCGCGGCAGGTAGCAGACATCATCCTGCCAATGCTGGCCA
Organism: Bothrops alternatus; assembly: GCA_034064705.1. Classification (NCBI taxonomy): domain Eukaryota; kingdom Metazoa; phylum Chordata; class Lepidosauria; order Squamata; family Viperidae; genus Bothrops; species Bothrops alternatus. Next base: position 292,821 of record JARGCV010000271.1, on the reverse strand, counting down.
AACAGCAGGTGAGGGTTTACCTTTGGTGGCAGTTGGCCACTGAGGGAGACAGTTAGTAAGGTTCTCTTCTCTTCTGTTCTGTTCTATCCCATTCCGTTTCATGTTTTCTATTCTATTCTATTCTATTTCATATTTTGTATTCTATATTCTATCCATTCCATTCTCTATTCTATTCTCTTCTATTCTATTCTATCCCTGATTCTATCCTATCCTATTCTATATTCTATCCATTCTATTCCATTCTCCTATTCTATTCTATTCTATTCTATTCCATTCCATTCCACTCCACTCCACTCCATTCCATTCCTTATTCTATTCTATTCATTCTATTCTAATTCTCTTCTCTTTTCTTCTCTTCTCTTTTCTTCTGTTCTATTCTATTCTATTTCATATTTTATATTCTATTCTATATTCTATCCATTCCATTCTCTATTCTAGTCTAGTCTAGTCTAGTCTAGTCTATTTCATTCCACTACTCTACTCTACCCTACCCTACTCTACGTTCTGTTCTGTTCTATTCTATTCTATTCTGTCCTGTCCTATTCTATTCTATTCTGTCCTGTCCTATTCTATTCTATTCTATTCTATTCTATTCTATTCTATTCTATTCTATTCTATTCTATTCTATTCTATTCTATTCTATTCCATTCCTTATTCTATTCTATTCTATTCTATTCTATTCTATTCTATTCTATTCTACTCTATTCTATTCTATATTCCTATATTCCTATATTCCTATATTCCTATATTCTATTCTATTCTATATTCCTATATTCTATTCTATTCTATTCTATTCTATTCTATTCTATTCTATTCTATTCTATTCTATTCTATTCTATTCCATTCCATTCCACTCCACTCCACTACACTACACTACACTCCATTCCATTCCTTATTCTATTCTATTCATTCTATTCTAATTCTCTTCTCTTTTCTTCTGTTCTATTCTATTCTATTTCATATTTTATATTCTATTCTATATTCTATCCATTCCATTCTCTATTCTATTCTAGTCTAAGTCTAGTCTAGTCTATTTCATTCCACTACTCTACTCTACTCTACTCTACTCTAGTCTACCCTACTCTACGTTCTGTTCTATTCTATTCTGTCCTGTCCTATTCTATTCTATTCTATTCTATTCTATTCTATTCTATTCTATTCTATTCTATTCTATTCTATTCTATTCTATTCTATTGCTTATTCTATTCTATTCTATTCTATTCTATTCTATTCTATTCTATTCTATTCTATTCTATTCTATTCTATTCTATTCTATTCTATTCTATTCTATGTTCCTTTATTTCACTCAACTCTACTCTACTCTACTCTACTCTACTCTACTCTACTCTACTCTGTTCTCTGTTCTCTGTTCTCTGTTCTGTTTATTCTGTTCTGTTCTATCCTCTGCCCTGTTGAGAAGCTGCCCTGGCCCTTTCCAGCAGAGAAGGACACCCTTCGGTTTGGGGTTTCCCTCTGCCCAGGGGCTTCACACACCCCCAGCTGAAGCAGTGTCGAATTTTCACAGCCCCAAACTCATCATTAAATACCCGGACAGCCTTTTGCCTGGAATGGCGTCGGGAGGCTGGCCTAAATTCAAGGGCTCAGTTGCGGCCGTAGCTTGAGGACCACCTGTACAATAAGACAGTTCTTCTTCTTCTTCTTTTTTTCAAATCTCTTTCCTTTCGCTCTGCTGACCGCAGCCCTGGTTGATTCCGTTGTATTTTGGTTTGTTCCTTTTTGAACTAGATGCAGATCGATTCCCACGAAGCTCTGGGGATACTGAACACTCTGTTTGAGATCCTGGCCCCCTCCGCCCTGCGGCCGGTGGACATGCTCTTGCGAAGTATGTTCGTCACGCCCAGCACGATGGTAAGGAGGGGGCAGCCAGCCAAGGAGCCACTTAGCCAGAGGGAAGGGAGGGCATGGCTGTCCCGTCCCGGCGCAGGACGTGCCCAGCTGCCCTCTTTCCTTCCCTGGCTGTCGGGTCCCCCCCCAATCCTGCAAGTTCCCTTTTGGCCGGTCCCTCTCTTTGCAAGGGGGTCATGGTGAGGGGAAATTAAAAAATAAACAGCAGGAAGGACCCCCCCTTGGGGACACCCACAGCTCCCGCAGAAAATCAGAGAGTAAATCCAGTCGGTCAACAGCTGGTCCTGTGCTTAGCGGCAGCTGTTCCTCTGCTCTGCTCCGGAAATGCCTCTCAGGGCTCGGCGCCCTTTGCTTCGGGGGAAATGGCTGTGCATTTGTGTTGTTGCTTGTCCAAGTGCACGCTCTGACCGATAAACTGCGTTCTTTTGGGGAAATGAGCAAGTGGGGAGAGGAGGGGGAGAGGAAGGAGAGGGGAGGGGAGGAAAGGAGAGACGGAGGGAGGGAGAGAAGAGGGGAGAGGAAGGGGAGAAGGAGCAGAAGGGAAAGAAAAGGGAGAGGAAGGGAGGGAAAGGGGAGGGGAGGGGAGGGAAGGAAAGGAAGGAAAGAGGAGAGGAAGGGAAGGAGGGGAGGGGATGAAAAGGGAAGGGGAGAGGAAGAGGAGAAGGGAAGGAAAAAGGAAGGGAAGGAGGGAAGAGGAAGGGAAGGAGGAGAAGGGAAGGAAAAGGGAGAGGAAGGGAAGGGCAGAGGAAGGGAGGGAAAGGAGGGAGAGGGGGAGGAAAAGGGAGGAAGGGAAGGAGGAGAGAGGAAGGGAGGGAAAGGAGAGGGAGGAAAAGGGAAGGAGAGGAAGGGAAGGAGAGGGGAAGGAGGAGAGGAAGGGAGGAAAAGGGAAGGAGAGGAAGGGAAGGAGGAGAGAGGAAGGGAGGGAAAGGGAAGGAGAGGGGAAGGAGGAGAGAGG
>JARGCV010000271.1:240000-285000 GCA_034064705.1 Bothrops alternatus | reverse complement strand
ATAGATAGATAGATAGATAGATAGATAGATAGATAGATAGATAGATAGATAGAAATAGACAAGGTATAGATGATGGATGGACGGATGGATATAGATGATATAGATATAGATATAGATAGATGGATGGATGGATAGATAGATAGATAGATAGATAGATAGATAGATAGATAGATAGATAGATAGATAGATGGATAGAGACGTGGATGGATGGATGGATGGAGATAAGATAGATAGATAGATAGATAGATAGATAGATAGATAGATAGATAGATAGATAGATAAAGACGTGGATGGATGGATGGAGATAGATAGATAGATAGATAGATAGATAGAAATAGACAAGGTATAGATGATGGATGGATGGATGGATGGACGGATGGATATAGATGATATAGATATAGATATAGATAGATGGATGGATGGATATAGAGATAGATAGATAGATAGATAGATAGATAGATAGATAGATAGATAAAGACGTGGATGGATGGATGGATGGAGATAGATAGATAGATAGATAGATAGATAGATAGATAGATAGATAGATAGATAGATAGATATCCTGCTCCAATCCAGCCGATGTCATGGCTTAATTCTATATGCGCATACACACACGGGGCCGCGAGCATACGTCATACTAGCCCTGCCCCATTCTTGCGCAGCACAGCGCCCTCCGTTTTTGCACCCCGCAGCTCGGCACTGTCCCATTTTTCACCTACGGCACGGCAGCATCCCATTTTTCCGCAGTGGTGTCCTGGTTTTTTGCGGCACAGTGGCGTCCCATTTTTTGCACCCCAGGGCGCAGCAGCATCCTGTTTCTGCACCCACGGCCGTGGCGGTACCACAAGAGGGGGTGTGGCCTCCACTCTACCGGGCCGTGGCCCACCGATTGAGGACCTCTGGCCTAGAGGAGCCAACATCTGAGCGTCTCTGGTGATCCGTCACTGACCTGAATCCAACCAATCGTCCTTCGTGTTCCGTTCCTGGCTGCTGGACCAGCTTCTCACTAGCCGGCTGCCTTTATCCCGACCGATTATTTCTCTCTGGCTGTTTTTACTCCTGGATTTTGCTTTTGCTTTTCCTTCTCTTTTCCAGAAGGCAGAGTCTATCGAGTGCTAAATTGCTCAGCCCTCAAGCCTGCGGGGGTCCCCGCGCAGAAGACGGGGGCGCCAAACTGAGCATCTGCAACCGAGAGATCGTGCGGAGGGGATCCCTCATCCTCTTTTGTGACTATGTGGTAAGCTCTGAGGATGGCGAACGAGGGCCGTGTTCCCGTTTTCTTTAGAACATATTTCCCCCCGCCTTATGATATGCAGGTTCTAAGGCAGCGGTTCTCAACGTTTTCCGGGGCTCGACCCCGGCCCGCGCCGTGCAAGCGCGGCGCGACCCCGGCCCGCATCGCGCATGCGTGGCGCGACGGGCGCATCGCACATGCGCGGCGCGACGGGCGCATCGCACATGCGCGGCGCGACGGGCGCATCGCGCATGCGCGGCGTGACGGCCCGCATCGCAAAGGGGAAAGAATGGCAGACCAAAAAAAAAATGGCCGACAAAAAAAATGGTGGGCCCGCATCACGCATGCGCGGCGCGACGGCCCGTATCGCAAAGGGGGGAAAAAATGGCAGACCAAAAAAAAAAAAAAAAGGCCGACCAAAAAAAAAATGGTGCGCCCGCATCGCAAAGGGGGAAAAAAATGGCCGACCAAAAAAATATTAAAAAGTGGCGGGCCCGCATCGCGCATGCGCGGCACAATGGCCCGCATTGCAAAGGGGAAAAAATGGCGGTCCCCCCAAAAAAATGGCCGACCAAAAAAAAAAATATGTCTGACCCCCCCCCCCAAAATGGCGGGCACGCATGCGCGGCGCGACAGCCCGCATCGCAAAGGGGGAAAAAATGGCAGACTGCGGTGTTTGGCGACCCCCGTGAAATGGTCGTTCGACCCCAAATGGGGTCGCGACCCACAGGTTGAGAACCGCTGTTCTAAGGTTTTGCTGGTTAAAGAAATACAAGAAACCAGAAATTTTACGTTTTTATTCGGCTGAATAGAGACGGACTCACTCCACTAAGTTGAGAGGAGCAATGAATGACAAGAAATCCTTGTATTTATTCTGTTTAATTACATAAGCAACCCACCCAGCAGAGCTGACACACATAAGATAAACATTGCACCCAGTAAGTCTTGGCACCCTGCAGATAGGAAGGAAGAAAGCTAGAAGTAGCTAAACATGTTCCCATTGGAGCCTTCCTTAAAGATGTCGTATGTTCTTGGGTGGGTGAGGACATGGGGTGTGGTCCTTGCTGTCCTTTCCTGACCCTGCAGTCAGGATTACAAGTGACCAAAGAGAGAGAAGCCATCTAGATGTATTCACAATTCATACGGTCCCCTAATTCCTGGTCGTCACTTACTTTTTTTATTTTTTTGCGCAAAGAATGATCCAAACTGCCATGGCTGATTTAAGACTCTCCACGTTTCCAGTCCTCTCATCTCGGACTTTGTAGCTAGCAGCCAGCATCTTCCATTGCACTTGGTGAACCATGGGCAGGTCTAGTACTCAGTCGTGGTGGCGCAGTAGTTAGAATGAAGAAATGCAGGATGCTTCTGTTGACTGCCAGCTACCTGCAGTTTGGCAGTTCGACCCTGACCGGTTCAGTCTTCCATCCTTCCGAGGTCGGTAAAATGACCCAGATTGTTGGGGGGGGGTTGCAAGAGGCTGACTCTGTAAACCAGAGGGCTGTAAAGAACTATGAAGCGGTATATAAGTGCTATTGCTATCTTCCTTCCTTCCCTCCCTCCCATGGTGGCACAGTGGTTAGAATGCAGTATTGCAGGCTAATTCTGCCCACTGCCAGCAGTTCGATCCTAACCGTCTCAAGGTTGACTCAGCCTTTCGTCCTTCTGACGTTGGTAAAATGAGGACCCAGATTGTTGGGGGGCAAGAGGCTGACTCTGTAAACCCCTTAGAGAGGGCTGTAAAGCACTATATGAAGCAGTATATAAGTCTAAGTCCTATTGCTATTGTTTCCTCCCTCCCTTCCCTCCCTCCCTCTCTTTCCTTCCCTCCCTCTCTCCCTCTCTCTTCCTTCCTTCCCTCCCTTTCCTCCCTCCCTCCCTCTCCTTCCTTCCCTCCCTCCTTCCCTTCCTCCCTCCCTCCCTTCCTTCCTTCCTTCCTTCCTTCCTTCCTTCCTTCCTTCCTTCCTTCCTTCCTTCCTTCCTAATGGATAGAATGCAGTATTGCAAGGTAACTCTGCCCAATGCCAGCAGTTCGATCCTGACTGGCTCAAGCTTTCTAGGATGCTGGGATATCTAGCAGCGAGCATGACTGTTAACAGAAAAAGTATCTTCATCCAGACAAGGGGGGAAGCAAGAGAAAGAGACCCAGAGACTCTGTCTACATTTACAGAATAACAGAGCTGGAAGGGACCTGGGAGGTCATCTAGTCCAACCCCCTGCTCAGGCAGGAAACCCTATCCCATTTCAGACAAATGGCTGTCCAGTCTCTTCTTAAAAACTCCCAGTGTTGGGGCATTCACCGCTTCTGGAGGCAGGTGGTTCCACTGGTTAATTGTTCTCACTGTCAGGAAGTTTCTCCTTAGTTCCAGGTTGCTTCTCTCCTTGATTATTTTCCATCCGTTGCTTCTTGTCCGGCCTTCAGGCGCTTTGGGGAAGTCTTCCCTGACACCTTGTCGTTCCTTCCGCTCCGTGTGAATCGATCCCATTTCTTCCCACAGTGCCAAAACCTGCACGACTCCGAACACTTAACCTGGCTGACCGTGAATCACGTCCAGGAACTGATCAGTCTGTCTCATGAACCCCCTGTCCAGGATTTTATAAGCGCCATTCACAGAAACTCGGCCGCCAGCGGGCTTTTCATCCAGGCTATCCAGTCACGATGTGAGAACTTCACCTCTGTAAGTTCTTTGCGGTCTCAAAGATTTATTTTCTCTGATGACAAACTCCTGTGCAAACCACACCTCCTGTTTCTGCGGTTAAAAAAAGAAAGAAAGATATTCATGTTTAAAAGGCAGCAACCTACTTCAACTATTGAGGCTCCCGAAGCAGGAGGCAACATCTAGCAATCGTTTGGCCATTGCTTGTTCTGGCTAAGGCACCTGGCTAGAAATTGGGAGACGTGAGTTCTAATTCTGCCTGAGACATGAAGCCGGTCACTAGGGTGACCGACCTCAGGCTGGTCCCTCTCTCTCTCTCAGCCCTAAGATGAAGGCAAGAGAAAGTCAGCTCTGGATTCTGGCCAAAAAAAACCCCTGCAGGAGCCTGTGTAAACAGTCGCCGGACATCCACATTGACTACACAAAAACTCAAGAATGTGTAAACGCCCTGTCGCTTTTACTCTGACTTACAGGCTGCCTAGATTCTCCTGATCTTTATTCTTAGCGATGAGCATGTCCTGCGGCCAGAATTAATTACCATAAACATAACCGTATACAGCAGAGGCCCCCAACTTTTTGGGCACCAGGGACCCGTTCCGTGAAGAGAGGTTTTTCCACGGACCGGAGAGTGTGTGTGGTTCTGTGTGTTGCCTGCATCCCACGGATGGGGCTTTGCTTGTTTGTGCAGACCGGTTACTGGCATGCCGCGGACCAGTACCAGTCCACGGACCTGGGGTTGGGGACTCCTGGTGTACAGTACTATAAAATCTTATTATCGGTCCAATTGAACCTGGTGCTGTTGTAGAACTTCTACTGCCCTTGGTTCCTTTGCTGATGGTCTTGCTGCTTGGTGGGAGAAGAGCTCGGATAGCTGCAGACAGTCCTCGACTTAACGACGGTCCGTTCAAAGTGGCAACGGCACTGAAAAAAGGGACCCGTGGACATTTCCCACACGACCGTTAACAGCATCTCGGTGGTCACTTGATCAAAATTTGGATGCTTGGCAACTGACTTGTCAGAGAGTGCACAGTCTTATTGCGCTGAGATAACCCAGGAGTAAACACAGTAAACAGTGGTCTATGTTAAATGGAGGCTTATCTTACACTATCTACAATATCATACACCAGGAACAATATACATACACGTACTAATACAGCAAGCTCCAACACACAGTAGTTACAGCAGGAAACAGAAGAGAGAGCACACATCCCTTTTATACAAGGCTCTTAAAGAGACACAGACCCTGCTGAGTCATTCCCATCATTACAGCATACACCAGCTGGTTAGCTTTTAAATCATTACCTTGACATGACTCGTATTTATGACGATTGCAGTGTCCCCGGGGGTCATGTGATCCCCTGTTGAGACTTTCTGACCATCAAAGTCGACGGAAGCCAGATTCACTTAACAACCGTGTTACTAACGTTAACATCTGCGGTGATCCGCTTAATGGCTGTGGCAAGAACCGCTGTAAAATGGGGACAAAATTCACTTAGCAACTGGCTGGCTTCACAACAGAAATGTTTTGCGTTAAGTCAAGACTGCCTGTATTCGCACTGCTGGTTTTCTGAACAGATGAGAATCGGTCCCAGAATCCATCCAGAGGCTCAACCTGTTCCTCTTATCTCCAGGGGGTGGAAAAAAGAGTCATTTTGGGCCAAATGGGTGTGAAATCGTTGTGTGGGTTACGGGTAAGCAAAGCTACGGAGGTTTTAACTTATTTTGAAAAGTCAGATTGGGATGCTTTTACTTCGATTAGCCTGGACAAAGAAAGACTCTAAAAGACGTTTTTTCCCCTGTTTAGCCGACAGCGGTAAAGAAGACCCTGCAGTGTTTGGAGGGCATCCATCTCAGCCAGTCGGGAGCCGTGCTGGTCTTGTACGTGGACAAGCTCCTCTCCACTCCCTTCCGTGTGCTGGCCCACATGGTGGACACCCTGGCCTGCCGTCGCGTGGAAATGCTTTTAGCGGCGTCTGTGCAGGTACCCCGTGGCATCATCTGGGCAAGCGCTAGGCTGGCCACAGGGAAGGCCGAGGTTTAGTCTCACCCCCCCCACCACCACCACAGCCCTGTTGGGGCTTTGGGTGTCCTCTTATCTCTCAACCTAACCCACCTCATGTGACTGTCTATGGCGGGGGTAGGCAACCTTGGCTCTTCAACTCCCAGAATTCCCGAGCCAGCCATGCTGAGGGGAAAGAGAGAGGTTTCCAAGCTGAACCATGCTGGCTCAGGAACTTTGGGAGTTGAAGTCCACCAGTCATAAAAGAGCCGAGGTTGCCTGCCCCTGTCCTAGAAGGATGGGCATTCCTACCCTTGTACCGTTCCATAAATTAATCCATAAAACCTACGCTTGACATTTAAACCTAAGACTGAGATCAGAAACGAGTTGAGTTGTTTTCACTCTGACTTTCAGAGTTACATTTATTTTAAGGCCAGTGTTAGCAACCTCAACATTTCATTCTCAAGACTGCCGCGAGTACATTGCATTTCCTGTATTTGTTTTTTGTTTTTATACAGAACAGCACGGCTCAGTTGCCAGTTGAGGAGCTGGACCGAATACAGGAATATCTTCAGAACACTGGACTAGCCCACCGGTGAGACATCATGGATTTGACACGTGGAAAGTGGCCAAATAGTTTTAAAGCTTTTTCTCTCTCTCCGAAAATGAATCCTGTTTAATCTTTCTCTAAAAGTTTAAGGAGTCCCTGCGGATTTTATTCCGCTAGTCATTGCCGACTTTAGGGGGCGCTGCTCATCTCCGTTTCAAGCCCATTGATTTGGCGCTCTCCAAAGACATTTCCGCGGTCATGACGTCACGGAGAGCTGTTACCTTCCCACCAAAGTGGTACCTATTTATCTACTCGCACTCGCACGCTTTCAAACTGGTAGGTTAGCAGGAGCTGGAGCAAGGAACGGGAGCTCACCCCGTCACGTGGCGCTCGGGACTTGAACCCTGGTGACGGCGTTCAAGCCGACAAGCCCAATATCTTTCCATCGCTAAGAGAAACACAACTCAAGAAGTTCTTTCTCAAGTCTTAATGATTCTAGGCAAGCCAGTATTTTGTTCCTACGGTTGTCCTGCCCTCTTTGGTCTTTCTCAAAGTATCTAATCTGGTGGATTTCTGGTTTTGTTTTTTGTTTTTTTAGGCATCAAAGACTCTATTCCCTGTTGGACCGGTTTCGTCTAATGGTGGCTCCGGAAACCACTAGCCCCTCGCCTTTGGTTACGGCGCATCCTCTGGATGGGGGGAACCATCCCGCTCTAGAAACTTTAATTCCAGACAAAGTAAGGCTGCGTTGTTTTCCTATCAGTCCGCTGCCTTTTAAATTGTATTTGCAACCGCTGTGAAATGTCTCTGGCCCTGGTCCTCTCTAGCCCTCAAAGTTATATCTTAAGAGTTATCCTTAAGAGTTATGGATGACCATTACATTTAATAAATAACTAAATAAATCACGTTTCCCCAAAAATAAGACGGGGTCTTATTTTTTTTTTCCACTCCAAAAGAGGCACCAGATGTTATTTTTGGGTAGGCCTTACCTACCTCCGGCACCGACAGCCCCACCCAGCCGGTCCGCTTCTTCTGGGGCCGAAGTTCTGCAGCTGCAGTCGGGCCTGCGTTTTACAGTCGGGCCTTTCCAGAAGGCCTAAGCCGAGTACCGAGCTATGGATTGAATCCATAGCTCGGTTCTTGGCTCCACAAGGCCTTCCGGAAAGCTCCGTGACTGAGAAATGCAGGCCTGGTTGTAGAAAAGGCCTTAGAAGAAGAAGTGGGCTGGCGAGGAGAGACCTGGCTGCCAGGTAAGTGCGTGTGGGAGGCAGCTCCACACACCCCTCACCCCAGCTTGATTTTTTAGGTGTGCGCCTCGCCCCAAAACTAGGGCTTATTTTTGGGACGTGGCTTATATTAGGCCCCCTCTCAAAAATCAAGCTAGGGCTTATTGTTGGTGCAGGCCTTACTTTCGGGGAAACACGGTAGTTGATTCGTGGCAAGTCACGTCCATGCAAATACGTGTTCCTGATCTTCGTTTTCCTGCAAGGATTGGTACTGTTCGCTGGTGAGGTCCCACTGCTACACCAAATCAGCTTTCGCTCTGCCAGAAGGTGCCGAATTGATGAACCGGCTTCCTGAGCAAGAACTGGTTCCTTTTATGATGCACCAGGTAAGGCGCGTGTTGGACTGTGAAGGGGGGAGGGGGGAGAGAAAGGGCTTTTTTCATGGGTGTGATTCTTACCCCACTGGACTTTCTCATTTTCCTCTGAAGACCTTTCGCTTCTCATCCGAGAGGCTTCTTCCGCTCTGACTGAATGGTGGGGCATGGGGGGATTTATACTCCTTGCAGACAGCTGGTCCTTTGCCTTCTTTTAGAGCAGTGTTTCTCAACCTGGGCCATTCATTGTAAGATGGGTGGACTTCAACTCCCAGAATTCCTCAGTCAGCCGTGCTGGCTGTGGGATTCTGGGAGTTGAAGTCCACCCATCTTAAAATGATCCTGGTTGAGAAACACTGTTTTAGAGGGTCGTTGAGGCCACTTGGGGTTTATCTGGCCCTCAGTGGTGCTTTTTCAACTGGACCTCCTTGCTTTTCTTTGAAGACGTTTCGCTTCTCATCCCAGAAGCTTCTTCAGCTCTGACTGGATGGTGGGGAAATGGAAGGATTTATACTCCTTACAGAGAGCTGGTCATTTGCATCCTTTGAGCAAGTCGCTGAGGCCACTTGGAGGGTGGGGAATGGAAAGATTTATACTTCTTGCAGAGAGCTGGTCATTTGCATCTTGTTTAGAGAGTCGTTGAGGCCACTGGGAGGTTTATCTGTGTCCTCAGGGTCACCTGAGTGCTGCAAATGGGTATGAAGCCTTCTTGGTTGCAGGATGTTTTTTCTGCCCTGGGTCCCTTCAGGATGAGCTCTAGTCTCATTTTAGGCCTACAGCTAGCTGGATGACCTTGGGCCAGTCATTTCTCTCAGCCCTAGGAAGTAGGCAATGGCAGGATTCTAAAAAGGTTGGCGACGGGCGCAGGCTGTTGGGGATGAGTCCGTGTGGTCTGCGTCTCAAACCGAAGCGCAAACGGTTCCTGCGGTGTGCAGTGTTTTCTGGAAGTCCGTTCATGGCGCCCGCACCGTTCAAAGGAGTGTTCATCCCAAAGGGCATAGCTTAAAAAAAAAAAACCACACCTTTGGGACCACCCTGTCCTGGATGATTGAAAATCTCCGTAGATGTTTTGATTCTTACTTCATTATGTAGTTAGAAATGTTACAAGCGCGGGTAGCAAGAGCACGAGCACTTACACTTAATTTAATTTAATTTAATTGTTTACACTTATATGCCGCTCCTCTCCGAAGACTCGGAGCGGCTTACAACATATACTTCTGTATGGCTTCACAGTCTTCCCCCGGGGGCAAATGTTAACAATCTCCTGGATGCGGCGGGCCGGCTTGCGAGACCTCGCCAGCAACGGGGCCGCCATGTCTCAGACCCTACAGACAAATGGCACACAACCATTGAGCAAAACATGGAAACTCAGCTTACATGAACTTGAAAGAACACCTCAGGTATTATGCCTGAAAAGATTAATAAGCAGAAATTATATTTAATCTTACACATCACTACAGCAGCGAGAATAATTTTTGCACCATACTAGAAGAATGAAGGACTGCCATCAGAGGAAGAAATAATCAGGAAAATATTGGAATGTGCAGAGATGGACAGATTAACTATGAGGTTGAAAGATAAAGAAGATACAGACTACTATCAAATTTGGAACTTATTTTATTCTTGGTTAGAGAAGGGAATGGAGGATTAGGAATTGAACATGTATTAGCATAGCAAACTCCAGACAACTTGTAGAATAGAAAAATTAACTCACTATTTCTCAGATTCAGAATGTATAAGCGATGTGCATCAGATGGGCAGTTATATAAATTTAATAAATATATGCATACATAAAAAAAAAAAAACTCCTGGATGCACTCAGCCTCCCCGGAGGAGCTAAGAAACTTGAGAATGTGACAGGTTTTCCTTCTTCCATTGGATCTTCTACGTAATTTTCCTGCTTTAATTTCAATTCATACGTCCTTCATTCAGTTAAGTTTTTCACACACGTCCGTATCTTTTTGAAATATTAACGATATCTTCCCAGCTAGCCGCATTTTACCTGCGGAGGGGTGTAAAGGCCGGGCAGGACACGATGACTTTTTTCAATTCCGTCGCTCTGTCGGAAATATCCGAAAACGCCTTCCTGCTTCTTTCCTAGGATTTCAACATCGGCCTCCTGGCCCCGTGTTTGAGCCTGGCTGGGCAGGAACTCTCCCGAGGGCTGAGGAGCCATTTCGAAGCCGCCCGCCTGGTCACGCTGCACCAGGTGACGGAGGTGGTGCGCAAGCTGCCCGCCAACCACCAGGTCTTCCAGCCGATGCGGCCGATGGGATCGTCCCCGTACTGGAACAAACTCAGCAATATTTATGGTGAGATGGGACAAAGGATTGGGATGGCTTTTCTTGGCACATTCTCTTTGGCACCGGCAGTCCGGCAGGCACGGGCAGGGCATCCAATCCCGCAAGACCTCCCCATTAATAACAGTAACAGTAATCAAGTTGGAAGGGACCTTGGAGGTCATCTAGTCCAACCCCCTGCTCAGGCAGGAAACCCTATACCATTTCAGACAAATGGCCGTCCTGTCTCGTCTTAAAAACTTCCAGTGTTGGAGCTTTCACCGTTTCTGGAGGCAGGTTGTTCCACTGGTTAATTGTTCTCACTGTCAGGAAGTTTCTCCTTAGTTCCAGGTTGCAGAGAAGAGCAACCAAGATGATCAGGGGACTGGAGGCTAAAACATACAAGGAACGGTTGCTGGAATTGGGGATGTCTAGTTTAATGAAGAGAAGGACCAGGTGGGACAGGATAGCAGTGTATCTCAGGGGCTGCCCCAAAGAAGAGGGAGTCAAGATCTTTTCCAAAGCACCTGAAGGCAGGAGAAGAAGCAACGGGTGGAAACTCATCAAGGAGAGAAGCAACCTAGAACTAAAGAGAAATTTTCTGACAGTTAGAATTAACCAGTGGAACACCCTGCCTCCAGAAGTTGTGAATGCTCCAACACTGGAATTTTTTAAGAAGAGACCAGACAGCCATTTGTCTGAAATGGTGTAGGGTTTCCTGCCTGAGTAGGGAGTTGGACCAGATGACCTCCAAGGTCCATTCCAACTATTATTATTATTATTATTATTATTATTATTATTATTATTATTATTATTATTATTATTATTATTGTTGTTGTTGTTGTTGTTGTTGTTATTATTATTATTATTATATAATCTTTAATAAAAATTATTAAGAAGAGACTGGACAGCCATTTGTCTGAAATGGGATAGGGTTTCCTGCCTGAGCAGGGGGTTGGACTAGATGACCTCCAGGGTCGCTTCCAACTCTGTTATTCTATTCTATCCTATTTGAAAAGAGGAGACCAACTCACAGTGTGAATTGTATCCTGACGGTGTGTTTTTTTTCCTTACAGGAGACCCAGAAATTTTTCAATTCACAATGGTTCTCGCCCAGGCTTTAAGTCAGTATCTGGTCTTGCTTTCCAAACTGCCAGCTTCTCTTCGCATTCCCCGCGTGAAGGAAAGTGACATTGTGAAGTTTGTGGTAATGCTGCTAGAGGTAAGGCAATCAGGATATCGGGGGGGGGGGGGAATATGTGAGATAATTTTTTGATGCTGCCTTCTAAAAAAATGAAAAATCATAAGAGAATCTTGCGGTCTTACCGGTTATTTTTTTGTGCTGCAATTCTGCTGTGGATGGTTGCTCTCTGGGAAATAAATTTGAAATGCTGGGTTGAGTTGGACTACTTATGATTTCTGTATTTTTTGGCTCTTTGTACTTCCAGATAACCTCCCATAAAGGAACTGATAGTTTTATCCCAGACAGGAAGGCCTAGCCCTGATTTGTTACTGGGTTCTGAGTGTGAATTCTGCCTAGCATAGCTTACTTTCACATCTCTCTAATTAAATTTCAGAAGTTGCAAATTCACAGGTTTGAACGAACAGAATGGCCAAATATAAACACTCTCTGCAATTTTATTAAAAAATCGAAACTATATCATAATTCACAGAAGGGGGTCAGGCGAAAGAGGTGACGCTTCTAGCGCTGACTGCGAAATTATGCATCATTTTAGTGGGTGAATTTCAAATTCTGGGAATGGGCAGAATGAAAGAAGAGAGGAAGAGCCGACATGGACGACTGCTTCTTGCAATTGATCAGTTGCAAAGTCCTGCTCAACTTTCCTGAGTGTTGCTGCCAATGGTTTATTTGATTTATAAGGCACCTAATTGCAAGCAACTCAAGCTAGTGGTGGTTTTTTTTTTGCTTTTTTTTTTTAAAAAAACAGCTTATACAATTATATGATTTGAAATTACAAATCTTGTTGGAAATATCAGCCCCTTAGAGCTTTTCCTGGTGTTGGTGCCTTTAAATTATTTAAATCAACTTTAAATAAATAAATAAATAAATAAATAAATAAATAAATAAATAAATAAATAAATAAATAAATAATAACAACAACAATTAATTGGTGCCTTGGTAAGAGCACACTTGGAATATTGCATCTGTTTTGGTCACCACAATATAAACAAGATGTTGAGACTCTGGTAACAAAGTGCAGAGAAGAGCAGCCAAGATGATGAGGGGACTGGAGGCTAAAACATATGAAGAACGGTTGTGGGAGACATGTTAGCAGCGTTCCAGTATCTCAGGGGCTGCCCCAAAGAAGAGGGAGTCAAGCTATTCTCCAGAGCGCCTGAAGGCAGGACAAGAAGCAACGGGTGGAAACTAACCAAGGAGAGAAGCAACCTAGAACTAAGGAGAAACTTCCTGGCAGTGAGAACAATTAATCAGTGGAACAACCTCCCTCCAGAAGCGGTGAATGCTCCGACACTGGAAGTTTTTAAGAAGAGACAGGACAGCCATTTGTCTGAAATGGTGCAGGGTCTCCTGCCTGAGTAGGGGGGGGGGTTAGACTAGATGACCTCCAATGCCCCTTCCAACTCTGTTATTTTATCAATTTCTTTTTGTCCTAACAGATCCTGTCTTGGCACTTAATATGCAAGCAGGTCCCCCTAAGTATTGATCTCCAGGCAGTGCTGGATTGCTGTTGCCTGGCATTGCAACAGACTGAGCTGTGGAATCTCTGGGCAACAGCCGAGTACACCAGCCATTCCTCCTCGCTCATCCATTGCACCCGATTCATCCTGGAAGCAGGTGAGGAGCCCCTTCCATAAGATTTTCCTTGGCACTTTTTTATAAGTTTCCACTTCGGGTCAGTTGCATCCAGTAAATCAATTCCCCTTGTTTGTCTGAATTCTGAAGTGTTTTCTTTCATTTCACCACCGTCGGCAGCTGAGAATGCGAGACTACTGCCAGGTGTTGTTTATTTTATTCTCTCTAATGCCTTCCAGTCGGTCTCAATTCCAGGTGAACCAGCCAGGCAAGTTCCTGCAAATTCCCAAATTTACCAGCTGCTTTTGGGCCTAGAGCAGCGGTTCTCAACCCTTTTCAGGCCGCGACCCTGACCTGCGCCGCACATGCGCGGCCCGCATCACGCATGCGCGATGCTATCCCACGGTGCTGCCTCCTGCGTCGGCCGAGGGGAAAAGGGGAAAAAAATGGCGGACTGCATTGTTTGGCGACCCCCATGAAATGGTCGTTCGACCCCAAATGGGGTCGCGACCCACAGGTTGAGAACCGCTGGCCTAGAGAGCAGGCCTAAGAAGCATGTCTTCCAGTCCGGTGCCTTTAACCACTATACCGGACTGCTCTCTCTCTCTGTCAAACTAAATGAATCCAAGTGGAGTGAGGGAAGTTAAGTGGAATTTTCCTCCCATGGGATTTTCCCATGTATTTTACCAGGAAACATAGATAGGGCAGCCTAGAAAAGTCAGGGCCCTCCTAATCATACCCAAGCACTCCGGGTTTGTTGGCGATGTCCATTTTGCTCTCTGAGTTCCTGGTGACCTAACCCTAACCCTAGGAGAATAAAACTCCACTCACTCCAGGCACGAGGCAAAAAAAAAAACTTTAGGAGTTGTATTCTGAAATGTCTTCACGTTTGCTGAAGTTGTACAATCTGTACAATCTTTGAAGGATCAGTTTTGGAAAATATTTGTTGCCTCCATCTGATTTAGTGGCAATTGAACCGGGAAATCGCTTCCTGAGTCCAGATAAAGGGAAGACGATCCAGAAGGCCGCCAGCGAGAATGATGGAAGGAGTTCAGAAACACCAAGTAAGGAGAAAACGGACTCTACGTACGCATGAAGGGGTTGGGGATTTGACATAAGTCATAGGTGAACATACAGGATAATTAAGAGACTTATACTGGACTGATGGTGGCTGCAAATACATCGCCACTAAAGAATTAGATGTGAATTTCACGTTCGGATTACGTACAGGAAATTTCTCTGAAGACTTCAGAGTAAGATTTACCAGGAGGGTGTGGTCTTAAGCAGATGGTAGCTGGAGTTGAGTCTGTAAGAGAAAGGTTGAGAAATGACTTTTCCCTATCATGTCTTCTCCAGACTCAGTTTCCCTTTGTTGGCTAGCCTTGGGAAATCAGAAAACATACACACATCAAAGATATAGTAATGCATTTAATACCAAATTGGATGGATGGATGCATGCATGGGTGTATGGATGCATGGATGGACAGAAGGATAGGATAGGGTAGGATATATGGTAGACATAGATAGAAGAATAAGGTAGATACATGATATGGTAGACATAGACTGACAGACAGAAGAATAGGATAGGATACATGATAGAGATAGATAGATAGATAGATAGATAGATAGATAGATAGATAGATAGATAGATAGATAGATAGATAGATAGATAGATAGATAGATAGATTAGATAGATACAGATAGATACAGATAGATATAGATAGATAGATGATAGATAGACAGATAGATAGATTAGATGATAGATAAACAGATAGATAGATTAGATTAGATGATAGATAAATGATAGATTAGATAGATAGATGATAGATTAGATAGACAGATGATAGATAGATAGATAGATAGATAGATAAATAGACAGATTAGATGATAGATAAAACAGATAGATTAGATGATAGAAATAGATGATAGATTAGATGATAGATAGATAGATGATATATTAGATAGATAGACAGATAGATAGATAGATTAGATGATAGATAGATGATAGATTAGATCAGTGTTTCTCAACCTTGACAATTTTAAGACATGTGGACTTCAACTCCCAGAATTCCACAGCCAGCATTGCTGGCTGTGGAATTCTGGGAGTTGAAGTCCACATGCCTTAAAATTGTCAAGGTTGAGAAACACTGGATTAGATAGATGATAGATTAGATGATAGACAGATAGATGATGGATAGATAGATAGATAGAGATATAGATAGATTAGATGATAGATAGATAGATACTCCCAGTTCTTAACTTCCATTTTATTTATTATAATAAATATTTACTTTCTTCTCCACTTCAGATTCCGAGTCTATTACAGCCACTTGTGAAGTGGTGGCAGAGTTGGTGGAATGCCTGCAGTCGGTCCTGGCCCTGGGGCACAAGGAGAACCACCCCATCCCTGCATTCCTCACCCCCGTTCTGAAGAACATCATCGTCAGCCTCTCTCGGCTGCCCCTAGTCAACAGCTATGTGCGGGTTCCCTTCCTGGTATGTATCGAACTGGGAAGCGGAAGATTTCCTGCTTGGTCTGTTCTTCTTTTCAAAGGAGCAAAGACCCAACGTTTGTATTTTGAGATAGCTGTATTTATTATTGCAAATGCGTGCTTCTTTTTTTTTTTTTTAATATCGGTCTTTATTAAGGAATGCAATGTGAAAAAAAGCACCGCTTCCAAATGGCGAGTATTAATATGCAGATTGTCCTCGGCTTAATGGCCACGGTTGGTTCTAAAATTTATGTTGCTAAGCGAGAACACTTGTTGGGCGAGTTTTGCCTCCGTTTTACGCCTTCCCTTACCACAGTTGTTAAGTGAATCATCGCGGTGGTTAAGTTGATAACACGGTTGTTAATCATCGCGGTGGTTAAGTTGATAACACGGTTGTTAAGTGAATCCGGCTTCCCCCATTGGCTTTGCTTGCGAGAAGGTCACAGAAAGAGGATCACGCGATCCCGGGACACGGCAGCCGTCATAACTGTGGACCGGCTGCCAAGCGTCCGAACGTTGATCACCTGATCGTGGGGGAGGCTGCAAAGGTCTTCGCTGTGAAAAACGGTCGTACGTCACTGCTTTCAGTGCCATTGTAACTCTGAACGGTCACTAAACGACCTGTTGTAAAGTTGAGGACCGCCTGTATTTTCCCCCACCTTTCTATGTCGTGATAGGTCTGGAAGTTGGGCTGGTCCCCAAAGCCGACGGGAGAATTCAGCACGACCTTTCCCGAAATCCCCGTAGAATTTTTTCAAGAGAGAGAAATCTTCAAAGAATTCATCTATCGAATTAACACCCTGGGTAAGTGCCAAGATTGGGAAGGAGCTCCAGCAGTGCAAGCTGAAGACTTTGGGGTTGTAGGTTGACATTTTTGTACGACGCTAAGAAAAAGACAACAGGCATGTCTTGAGCAGAGGTTTGAAGCTGCAGGACACCGCTTGACAAACTCTGAGCTTATTGCTTCTTATATACTTGTTACAGACATAGGCTTTACCATTAGATGCTGACATAAAGTTTTCTAGTAGCACATTACACGATCAAAGACCAGGTAAAGAGCAAACAGGAGAAGGAACTAACAAAGGCAGGAAGAGATAGGAAGGAACTTAAGCATATTATCTACAGCAGTGTTTCTCAACCTTGACAATTTTAAGGCATGTGGACTTCAACTCCCAGAATTCCACAGCCAGCACTGCTGTCTGTGGAATTCTGGGAGTTGAAGTCCACATGCCTTAAAATTGTCAAGGTTGAGAAACACTGATCTACAGGAAGAGATAGGAAGTAACTTAAGCATATTTAGGTAGGTGAGGCATTAAGTCAAAAGGGGATGACCTTCTGGCTGCTTCATTAGGACAAGGGGTATCAAAAGGTTATGAGGTTTCTGGGGGGGGGGGAAGCATGGTAGTTTGCTGCGCCTGCATTTTTCCCCACAATTTTAAAACCCCTGTTTAAAAAAAGCTTGTAACTCTGGGTGAATTGCCTGTAGCTCTCCACCATCCTGAACAGCCGTGGCAGGTCTGAAGAGCCAGCCCAGGCAGAGATCCCGAGAACAGGGACAATGAGGCAGCAATAGCAGTGATACGTAGACTTAGATATTGCTTCACGGTGCTTTACAGAAATTACAGAATCAGCCTATGACTCCCAAGAATATGGGTCCTCCTTTTACTGACCTAGGAAGGCTGAGTCAGCCTTGAGCCAATCAGGATTGAACTCCTGGCAGTGGGGAGAATTAGCAAGGGAGAGAGGGAGGGAAGGGAAGGGAAGGAAGGAAGGAAGGAAGGGCAATAGCAACAGCACTTAGATTTATATACCGCTCCACAGTGATTGACAGCCCTTCTCTCTCTAAGCAGTTTGCAAAGTCAGTCTATTGCCCCCCCCCAAATAATCTGGGTCCTCATTTTACCGACCTGGGAAGGATGGAAGGCTGAGTCAGCCTTGAACTGATTAGGATTGAACTCCTCGCAGTGGGCAAAGTTAGCCTGCAATACCGCATTTTAACCACTGTGAAGGGGAGGGAGGGAAGGAAGGAAGGAAGGAAGGAAGGAAGGAAGGAAGGAAGGAAGGAAGGAAGGAAGGAAGGAAGGAAGGAAGGAAGGAAGGAAGGAAGGGCAACAGCAGACTCATTTTACCCGTCTTGGAAGGGTGGAAGGCTGAGTCAGCCTTCAGCCGGTCAGGATCGAACTGAAGGCTGTAGGCAGAATTAGCCTGCAATACTGCACTCTAACCACTGGGCCACCACAGCCCTGCTCTGTCCGGTCCAGGGGAGCAGTTTACATCTCTGGAGTCAGAGTTTACTGCCGGAAGAAACGAGTCGGTTGTGGGCCCACAGGTCACCGGTCAAGACCCTTAGGACATTTGTTTCTCATTATTTTGCGGTCCCTCCAGTTTCAAATGAAGAAGCGTCAGAGGCTCTGGATTCTGGGGACTAAATATTTATTTATCTGTCATATTGATCGAGCTGCCCATCTTACACAAGCCTGTGGTTTTTGCCCTTAGGGTGGACAAATCGCATGCAGTTTGAGGAAACCTGGGCCACCCTCCTGGGTGTCCTTGTGACCCAGCCGATCGTCATGGACCCAGAGGACAACCAACAAGAGGTAACGCGATCAGAGGTCCTTGGTGGCTTTCTTGCAGATACTTCATTACCCAGCTAGGTACCACGATCAGTGATGGAAGGGGGGGTTGTTTGCTCTCTCTTTATCTACAATAAGCTCAGACAGACAGATAGACAGATAGATTAGATGATAGACTGATAGATAGATAGATAGATAGATAGATAGATAGATAGATAGATAGATAGATAGATAGATAGATAGATAGATAGATAGATATAGATTAGATGATAGACAGACAGATAGATGATAGATGATAGATAGATAGATAGATAGATAGATAGATAGATAGATGATAGATTAGATGATAGATGATAGAGATAGATTAGATGATAGATAGATGATAGATAGATGATAGATTAGATGATAGACAGATAGATGATAGATAGACAGATAGATAGACAGATAGATAGATAGATAGATAGATAGATAGAGATAGATGATAGATTAGATGATAGACAGACAGATAGATGATAGATAGATAGATAGATAGTAGATGATAGATAGACAGACAGACAGACACAGACAGACAGACATAGCATGTGTATGTGTTATGTATGTGTATGAGTAGATACACATTTTCTTTTGAGAGCAGGCAACAGAATTTCATGTTTAATGTGGGCCAGGGTCCTCATAGTAATAAATCACAATAAAGGTTATCTTACCTTATCTTATTTTCTTAACTGAGGTCTCTAAAACTGAGGTCTCACTGTCAGGAAGTTCCTCCTTAATTCCAGGTTGCTTCTCTCCTTGATCAATTTCCATCCTACCTTCAGGCGCTTTGGAGAATAAGCTTGACTGCCTCTTCTTTGTGGGCAGCCCCTGAGATATTGAAACGCTGCTATCCTGTCACCCACCCAGATTAACACCTGTGCCCTTTCTTCCCCCCACCCCCCACCCCAGGAAGACATGGAAAGGACCCAGATAAACGTCCTGGCTGTTCAGGCAATCACTTCCTTGGTGCTGAGCGCAATGACCATCCCGCTGGCCGGCAATCCGGCCGTCAGCTGTTTGGAGCAGCAGCCTCGAAACAAAACCTTGAAAGCTTTGGACACCAGGTATGTCTCAAGAGGCAGCTGTCTCTTTCCTTTATCCCCAACTGTGCCTCGATTAGGGGAAAGTAACCTGTAACCGCCTTGGTTCCGTGGTGGAAGTGTCCTTTGCAAGCCGCCTGGTGCGTTCACGGACATGTCAAGAACGAGAGACGAGAGAAACGTCCCGGAGAAGACGCCGGGTTCCCAGCGGCATCTGATCTAGGCGGAGGGACCTCAACCGTTGACACACCCTGGTGGTCCCAGCCAGAGATTGAGAAGGATTAAAAGCAGTTTTCCTCCTTTGTCTTCTCTCTCTCACACTCACACACTCTCTTTCTCCTCTCTCCGTCTCTCTTTCTCTCTCTTTCCTTTTCTCTCTTTTTCTTTCTCTTCTCTTTCTGTCTCTCTCTCTGTCTTTCTCTGTGTGTGTGTCTTCCTCTCTCTTTCCTTATCTTTTTCTCTCTTTGTCTCTCTCTTTCTCTTTCCTTTTCTCTTTCTCTCTCCTTCTGTCTTTCTCTCCCTCTTTCTCTTTCTCTCTCCTTCTCTCTTTCTCTCCCTGCCCCTCTCTCCTTCTTCTCTCTGTCTTTCTCTCTCAAAACAAGTCATTTTTTCAGTGCCGTCTGTTGTAACTTCGAACAGTCACTAAACAAAACATTGCAAGTCGCAGACGACCCACCACTCTAAGCCAACAGGGCTAACCCTTCTAAGTAGCCCATTTCAGTTTTAAATGTCTCTTTCCCATGCTTTGAGGGGGTGGGGGAAAGGAACGCTCGTTTTTAAAATGCGTCGCCGATTTGACGATATCAGATGATTTTTCAAGAATGCCTTCTTTCTGCTGAATATCAGGTTTGGGAGAAAACTGAACATTATCCGAGGAACCATCGAGCAAGAGATTCAAGAGCTGGCATCTAAGAGAGACAACATTGCTTGCCACCATTTGTACCAGGTGTGGGACCCTGTTCCATCCCTGGCCCCCTCTACTACAGGTAAGCGGGGATGTAGTATCTTAACTATCAATGCACTCCGTGCACAGAGAGCTGCCCCGAGGCTAGTTGGTGTTTGCATTTGGGAATTGGACCCACGTCTCACTCAAGGTTAAAAGCTCAAGGCTGATTCTGCACTTTTTTAAATCGGGGACACGTCTCTTCGGTGTGGACAAGATCGGTGGTCCCCGACCTACGGCCACAATTGAGCCCAACATTTCTGTTGTTAAGTGAGACATCGGTTAAGCGAGCTTCGCCCCATTTTACAACTTTTCATGCCACTTTTGTTAAGTGAATCAACTAACAGTCAGTAACCTGGTTGTTACGCGAATCTGGTTCCCCCCCCCCTCCTTGACGTTGCTTGTCAGAAGATCGCAAAAGGGGATCACACGATCCCGGGACACGGCAACCGTCGTAAGTATGAACCGGTTGCCGAGCATCTGAATTTGGATCACATGATCCTGGGGAAGGCTGCAATGGTCGTTAAGTGCGAAAAATGGTCGTAAGTCGCTTTTTTCAGGGGCGTTGTAGCTTTGAACGGTCACTAAATGAATTGACGTAAGCCAAGGACCACTTGTAGTTATAGAAGGAAGAATTCTATTTCTTATCAGAAAGCAGGACGTCTTTAGACACAACGGCACACCTTAAAAATGAAATGTAGTTGCTTGTTCTCAAAGCGTACGCATGCATAACACATTTAAAACATACCATACACAACATACGTATAGACCTACACCCTTACATATAAGTAACATATAAAGATTCATCCTTGTCCATCTTGAATACATAACGCAGTGGTTCTCAACCTTTTTCAGGTTGAGCCCCCACTTGCCCCGCCCATGTGTGGTGCGACCCCGGCGCGTGCGTGCGTGCCAGGCCGATCTGCGCACGCGCAGGGCGCACGCAACGGGAAAAAAAACAAAATGGCGGACCGCAACAGGCCGATCCGTGCATGCGTGGCGCGCGCACGACGGGAAAAAAAACAAAATGGCGGACTGCGACGGGCCGATCCATGCATGCGCGGCGTGCGTGCGACAAAAAAAAAATGGCGGACCGCGGTGTCCGGCGACCCCCGCGAAACGGTCATTCGGCCCCAAATGGGGTCGCGACCCATAGGTTGAGAACCGCTGACATAACGGAAGGAAGAAGCTTGAGAGTTCACAAGGTTAATACTGTATGGAACAAAACTGTGACTGAATCTGGATGTTCTGCTTCGGATACCACCGAGCCCCTCCCTCCCCTCCCAGAAGGAGGAGGGAACAAGGAAAACAGGTTGTGAAGAGGATGTGTGGTGTCCCAGACAATCCTGCGGACTCTGCTCAAGCAATGCTTATATGCCATGTCCTGGATAGAAGGGAGGGAACTGCCAATGATCTTTTCTGCCGTCCCCACCACTCTCTGAACTGCCAATAATCTTTTCTGCTGTCCTCACCACTCTCTGCACCGCGTTCCTGTCTGAAGCAGGGATGCTTCTAAACAGACTGGGATGCTGTATGACAGGATGCTCTTGATCGTCCCTCGGTAGAAAGTGGTGAGGACAGGAAGGAAGCAAAATGAGAGTGGGAGGTCGGTTCTCCGAGCTTATGGGTTGGCTTCTGAACGTTTCGTTACCAGGCTTTGTAACATCTTCAGCGGAATTAGCGGATGTCAGTGTCGGTGTTCTTTGTGTGGTCATTAGGTCTTGTGATGGGAGGGTCACAACAGATGATGGGTCAGGTCCATTCTCGATCCAATTTGTATAGGAATTCCTCACCATTTTCAGTTTGGGCTGGCACCGAAAGCTGAGACATGAACGGAGGGTTAAGGAACGAATACATTTCAACTCGGATTATTCTTGGCTGTCCTAATCTTTGCTTTAGAATTGATCAATCTGTTCATCAAATACCCAGACATAATCTAAGTCAGGGGTCCCCAACCTCCGGTCTGTGGAGTGGTACCGGGCTGCAGCATGCTAGCAACCAGGCCGCACAAACAAGCAAAGCCCCATCCGTGAGATGCAGGCAGCACACAAAGCCGCGCATCCTCCAGTCCGCGGAAAAACCTCTCTCCGCAGAACCGGTCCCTGGTGCTCAAAAGGTTGGGGACCTCTGATCTAAGTAGATTACTTTCCTCTTACATACATATTTTTTTAAAAAATCTGTGCCGGTCCCATTGCAAAATATAACCATGTCCTAGCAAGGGTTTCTTTGCATCGGCGGGGGAGGCAATAAAATAAAGAATAGTTAAGCCGTTGCTCTTATTTTCTACTGAAATATAGTGGTTTTGTAAAAAGACAATTGTTCCGTCTCACGGTCTCGCAACTTCCTCCTTCCGTCCTCAGATCAGAGACTTTGAGATCTGTGGGGTTTCACCCTCTTCGCCTCCTGGAGGGGGGAGGTATCAGTCTTTAACAGAAATAATTGAAACTCCGGCGATCATAACGATTGTTTCTTCTTTTTATTTCAGGCGCCCTCATTAGCCACGAAAAACTGCTGCTGCAAATCAATACGGAACGTGAAATGGGGAACATGGGGTACAAACTTGGACAGGTATGTTCCAATGTGCCACGCCTGTTCAACCGAAAAGAAAACGGATTAATTTTAGTATTCCCTAAAATACAGGTAGTCCTCGACTTAGCAACAGTTCGCTTAGTGACTGTTTTCCCACACTTACAACTGCGGCAGCATCTCTGTGGTCAGGCGATCAAAATTCAGATGCTTAGCAACTGATTCACTTAACAACTGTGGCGAGAAAGGTCGTAAAACGGGGCAAAACTCGCTGAACAAATGTCTCTCTTAGCAACATAAATTTCGGGCTCAACTGTGGTCGTAAGTCGAGGACTGCCTATAATGACGCTTTGGATGTATGATGGCGAACCCTTTAGAGACCGAGTGCCCAAACTGCAACCCAAGACCAACTTATGTATCATCGAGTGTTGGGTGGGCATGGCCCATTGGGTGGGTGTGGCCCATTGGGTGAGCGTGGCTGCGGTGGTAGCGGCAGACTGGGTGGGACTAAAAAGTTCAATCAATCAATTCCAATTTTTTTCCCGCAAGAAGTTGAAATTGATTGATTGAACCTTTTTTTTTGCACACGGCGGCGGAGGCCTAAAGCAAAAAGGTTTTATAAAACCCAGCTGAAGGCCTAGGACTGGGGCAATGGCACGCGTGCCCACAGAGAGGGCTCTGAGTGCCGCCTCTGGCACCCGTGCCATAGGTTCGCCACCACTGCTTTATTACATTGAGGTGCGCTTTTAAGGAGCTTAAGAATTGTTACCGATCTTTTGTCAACGCTGCTAACATCGGATGTTTTTGCTTTGACAACAGTTGGCGATGCAACCATTTTCTTCTTATGTTTTACTCTTAGAGTTAGAGTTAGATGACGCTGGGGGGAGGAATCTGCGTGTGAGTTTAGCTAGACATAACAATACTGGACCTAGTGTGAGAACCAAGGTTATTGAAATAAGAGATGATAAGAAATGGCGGGCTGGAGAACTGGAGGGAGAGTCTGCATTTCAAACTAATTGGAGAATGTGATTTATGACTGTTAATTGGGGGAGGGAATTGTGCTTTGATACTACGTGCTCAGGGGAGGGGAGTCCAGTTTTTGGCTTCGACTGTGAGTGCCGACGCCATGCTTCTCAAATAAAGATTCTTTAAGGTAAACAATGCCTCGAAGTTCTTTTGAAGAGTTTCGTCTGTCGGAACCATGACATTTTTATTTTTACTTGATTTATTTTTTTTGCTCTAAGGTCTCCATCCATTCTGTGTGGCTGGGAAATAGCATCACGCCGTTGCGGGAGGAAGAGTGGGGTGACGACGAAGATGACGAGAGCGACATGCCTGTCCTTTCTTCGCCCCCCTCCTCCCCCATGAATTCCAGGTATTTCCCTTTTATTTATTTTGGTCTCGGCGGGCACCCGCTCAGGAGTTCCCGTTCAGAGTAACCCTGACGCTTTCTGATCTGACATGAAATTTCTGTATCTTAATTAGTCCACACAGGGAGTCCTCGATTTACGACAGTTGCTTTAGTGAACGTTCAAAGTTACAGCCCCACTGAAACAAGTGACTTATGACCGTTTTTGATCAAAATTAGCAACTGCCTCATAGTTATGACGGTTGCAGTGTCCTGGGCGGGGGGGGTCATAGGATCCCCTTTTGTGACCTTCCGACAAGCACAGTCAACGGGGAAGCCAGTTTCACCTAATAACTGTTTTTAATTTGTGAGGCCCTTAACGACTGCAGCAAGAAAAGTTGTAAAATGGGGCAAAATTCACTTAACAACTGTCTGGCTTAGCAACAGAAATTTGGGGCTCAATTGTGGTCGTAGGTCGAGGACTGCCTCCGACACATCAACCTACCACCAGCCGACGAACCCCTCAGAATTTTAATCAACCACACAGCCAACCAGCAACAGCACCAACCCTCAACCATCCCGCACAATCCCCCACAACAGCACTTCTCCCGATGACCCTCACCTGACGTGACCTCCCCATCAGAAGACCTGTCAGAAGACCCTCACCTGGCATGATCCACACCTGACCCATCACAAGACTGTCACCTGATGTGACCCACACCTGACCCATCACAAGACCCTCACCTCGCATGACCCACACCTGACCCATCACAAGACCCTCACCTGACATGACCCACACCTGACCCATCACAAGACCCATCACAAGACCCTCACCTCGCATGACCCACACCTGACCCATCACAAGACCCTCACCTGACCTGACCCATCACAAGACTGTCACCTGACGTGACCCACACCTGACCCATCCCAAGACCCTCACCTGACGTAACCCACACCTGACCCATCACAAGACTCACCTGACCCATTACAAGACCCTCACCTCGCATGACCCACACCTGACCCATCACAAGACCCTCACCTGACGTAACCCATACCTGACCCATCACAAGACCCTCACCTGACATGACCCATCACAAGACCCATCACAAGACCCTCACCTCGCATGACCCACACCTGACCCATCACAAGACCCTCACCTGACCTGACCTCCCCATCACAAGACCTGTCAGAAGACCCTCACCTGGCATGACCCACACCTGACCCAACAGAAGACCCTCACCTGATGTGACCCACACCTGACCCATCACAAGACCCTCACCTGACATGACCCACACCTGACCCATCACAAGACCCTCACCTCGCATGACCCACACCTGACCCATCACAAGACCCTCACCTGACCTGACCCATCACAAGACTCACCTGACGTGACCCACACCTGACCCATCCCAAGACCCTCACCTGACGTAACCCACACCTGACCCATCACAAGACTGTCACCTGACCCATCACAAGACCCTCACCTCGCATGACCCACACCTGACCCATCACAAGACCCTCACCTGACGTAACCCATACCTGACTCATTACAAGACCCTCACCTGACATGACCCACACCTGACCCATCACAAGACCCTCACCTGACATGACCCATCACAAGACACATCACAAGACCCTCACCTCGCATGACCCACACCTGACCCATCACAAGACCCTCACCTGACATGACCTATCACAAGACTGTCACCTGATGTGATCCTCACCTGACCCATCACAAGACCCTCACCTCACATGACCCACACCTGACCCATCACAAGTCTGCCACCTGACGTGACCCACACCTGACCCATCACAAGACCCTCACCTGACGTAACCCACACCTGACTCATAAGACCCTGACCTGATGTGACCCTCTCTTGACCCATCCCAAGACCCTCACCAGACGAGACCTCCCCAGGACCCTGATCTGACGCGACCCACACCTGACCCATCCCAAGTCCCTCACTTGACCCACGCACACCTGACCCATCGCCAGACGTACTGACCAGAGGAAGCCCCTACG
The DNA here is from genome assembly GCA_034064705.1 of Bothrops alternatus. Lineage (NCBI taxonomy): Eukaryota > Metazoa > Chordata > Lepidosauria > Squamata > Viperidae > Bothrops > Bothrops alternatus. The sequence goes on along the minus strand of JARGCV010000271.1, from coordinate 258,930 downwards.
AGCAGGAGGACACCGACGTCTCCTCAACTCGGCTGAAGACGTTACCCAGCCTGGTAACGAGACGTTCGGAAACCAGCCCAGAAGCTCGGAGAACGGACCTTCGCCCTCCTCCTCCTCCTCCGCCCAGGCTACAGATAATTCTCCGCTGTCGCAAATCTGATATTTAGAGTGGGTTTCTGGGGGCTTATTGACTTCTCTTGGCTTGTAGGAAGCACCGCGCCGGGGTGGACATCCATTCGTGTTCTCAGTTCCTGCTGGAATTGTACAGTCAGTGGATTCTCCCATCCAGCGAGAGCAAGAGGACGCCGGTCACCCTGATCAGCGAAGTGGTCCGATCCGTAAGCTTCCTCCTCTCCATTCCCATAAATCGCGCCTCGGAACTGTCTAAAGTACAAATGAGTTCCGCAGCAAGGAAATACTTTCGCGGATACAATTAAGGATAGCCACCTTTATGCATATTTCAGGCCTTTTTTTTTTTTTCTTTACCTACTAGGTTTGTAAATCTCTCCAAATCTGAGCATCTCATGTCTTTTTTTTTTTTTTAAAAAGAATTTTATTGGTTTTTTAATTTTTACAGAAATAAAAATGCTCAAGGCACACCGTGGTGTTAGGGCGAACAAACATCCCAAACCAAAACATTTATACATATTTCAATCAATGCATCTAGTATTCCCTCTCGTATTCCCTTAAATAGCATAACTTATTAAAAGTAGTTCAATCTAGCTTAAATTCAATCAACCTATACTTGTTTTTAAAACTTTTAGAAATTTATACTACCATAGTCAAATTAACTTTAAATGTAAGCCTTATCAATTTGGGTATATATATATATATATTCTAGTTCCTTAATTTTTTCATAAATTTCATTTAATTCTTCCACTAATATCCCTTAATTAAAATAAAGTATTAGTCTATCCTATACATATCTAGTCTATCAATTAATCAATTTCTTTTTACTAACAAAAAAATAATAATCAAACCTTAAGTCCTTTCAATCCATTAAACAGAATTCAATTAATTATCATAACTAATAATATCCATCTTATCAAACAAACAAATCATCTTATTTAATTAACTCAAATTTACATAATAAATTTCTTGCAAGTAGCCCTATTGTCCTAACGAAAGAAAAGAAAAAAGGACAAACATATTCTTAATCCATTTAATGTATATTTCATTGATCGCCCCTTTTTCTCTCACTTCTAACTCAAAATCTTAATCCTAAAATCAATCCATAATTCTGAATTACCTTTAATCCATTACCTAAAAATATCTCCTTTTTAAGTTGAAATGATAATCTATCATAATTAATAACATCCATATTATCAAACAAACAAATCATCTTATTTAGATTAACTCAAAAATTACATAATAAATTTCTTGCAAGTAACCCTATTGTCCTAAAGCAGTGGTTCTCAACCTGTGGGTCGCGACCCCATTTGGGGTCGAACGACCGTTTCACGGGGGTCGGCAAACACAGCAGTCCGCCATTTTTTCCCCATTTTCCCTGGGCCATTGTGCGCGCGCCGCCCATGCGCGATTCAGCCCGTCACGACGCGCATGCACGGTTCGGGCCGTCGCACGCATGCCGTGCATGTACGGTCCGGGCCATCGCATGCGCACCGCGCATGCATGATTCGGCCCGTTGCACCGCGCATGCGCGGTTCGGGCCATCGTGCGCACACCACGCATGCGCGATTCAGCCCGTCGCACCGCACATGCGTGGTTCGGACCGTTGTGCGTGCGCCGCGCATGCGCGATTCGGCCCGTCGTGCCGCGCATGTGCGATTCGGCCCATCGCGCGCCGTGCATGCGCAGTTCGGCCTGTCGCACCGTGCAAGCGTGGTTTGGCCCGCCGCGCAGGCGTGGTTTGGCCCATCGCACCACGCAGGCGCAGTTCGGGCCGTCGCATGCATGCCGCGCATGCGCAGTTTGGCCTGTCGCGCCACGCATGTGCAGTTCGGGCCGTTGCATCGTGCATGCGCGGCGCAGGTTGGGGTCGCGCCGCACATGGGCGGCGCAGGTGGGGTCTCGGCCTGAAAAAGGTTGAGAACCGCTGTCCTAAAGAAAGAAAAGAAAAAAGGGAAAAAAAGAACAAACATATTCTTAATCCATTTAATGTATATTTCATTAATCCCCCCCCTTTTTCTCTTACTTCTAACTCAGCAACTCATGTCTTAGTGCCTTACTGCAGGTAGTCCTCAACTTAACGACCGTTCATTTAGTGACCGTTCAGAGTTACGGCAGCACTGAGAGAAGTGACTTGGGACTGTTTTTCCCGCTTACTGACCGTTGTGGCACTCATAAAATTCAGCCACTTGGCACCTGGTTCCTATTTAAGACGGTTTTCAGTATCCTGGGGAGGGTCACTTGATCCCCTTTTGCGTCCGGCGGCTGAGCAAAGTCACGGGGGAATCCAGATTCATTTAGAACATAAGAACCTAAGAAGAGCCCTGCTGAATCAGGCCGAAGCCCATCGAGTCCAGCATTCTGTGTCACACAGGGGCCCCCCAATTGTACATGGGGATCTTGAGCAGAAAGAGAAGGCAAACCACGTTACTAACTTAACAGCTTCAGTGACTTAGTTAACATCCGTGGGCAAGCAAGGTCGTAAAAGGGGACAGAATTCACTTAACGGCTGTCTCGCGTAGCCGCAGAAATTTTGGACTCCGTTGTGGTTGTAAGTTGAGGACTATCTGTACAGGTAAATAATCAAGATGCTTTGTAAAGAATTGCGAGATGTGTTTCTTATCCAGTCCAGGTGGGAAAAGTCCAAATGTTAACTAACACTGGGCCGAATCAGGGGTCCCAGGAGGCCCCCTGCCCTCCTCCAAAATTCTTGAATTCTTCTGCTCTGCTCCTCTCCCCCCCTTCCTTCGTACCTTCCTTCCTTCCTTCCTTCCTCCTTCCTTCCTTCCTTCCCCCTTCCTTCCTTCCATCCATCCATCCATCCCCCCTTCCTTCCCTCCTTCCTTCCTTCCTTCCCACTTCCTTCCTTCCATCCTTCCCTCCCTCCCTCCTTCCTTCCTTTCTTCCTTCCCCCTTCCTTCCTTCCTTCCCCCTTCCATCCTTCCTGCTTCCTTCCTTCCTTCCCCTTCCTTCATTCCATCCTTCCATCCATTCTTCCCTCCCTCCATCCTTCCCTCCCTCCATCCTTCCTGCTTCCTTCCTTCCTTCCCCTTCCTTCATTCCATCCTTCCTTCATTCCATCCTTCCCTCCCTCCATCCTTCCTTCCCCCTTCCTTCCTTCCTTCCCCCTTCCTTCATTCCATCCTTCCTCCCTTCCCCCTTCACTCCCTCCCTCCTTCCTTCCTTCCTTCCTTTCCCCTTCATTCCATCCTTCCTCCCTTCCCCCCTCCCTCCCTCCTCCCTCCCTCCTTCCTTCCTTCCTTCCTTCCTTCCTTCCTTCCTTCCTTCCTTCCTTCCTTTTTCTATAGTAATGGTACCTTTGCACGAACGTAGCTTTTTTTAAAAAAATGAAATGAAGTTCCAAAAAGCACCTGGACTTTTGCTCGCCTTTCAGGAAAAACGCCTTTTGGGAGCCCATGAACTGGATTGATGGAGAAGCTCCATAGACAGCAATGCCCTGAGATGTTTAAATATTTCAGTTTGCAGTCTTCCTTTCCTGCCAAAACCTGTGTGCAAATATATATATAAAATCTACGATGTTAACGGTCTGCTTGTTTTAATACATGTTCTGGCTTTTGTCCTCGCAGCTTTTAGCTGTCTCTGACTTATTTACGGAAAGAAACCAGTTTGAAATGATGTACACCACCTTGACGGAACTGCGGAAGGTCCACCCGTCCGAAGACGAGATCCTCCTTCAGTATTTGGTCCCTGCTCTGTGTAAAGCAGCTGCCGTTCTTGGCATGGTAAGGGGTTTTTTTTTGGGATAAAGTTGTCTTCTTTGACAGTCTGTCTGCCAGGAACAGAAACCCTTCCCTTCCCCCACCATCCGGTCAGAGCCGAAGAAGCTTCCGGGATGAGCAGCGAAACGTCTTCAAAGGAAAAACAAGAAAGTCCAGCTGCCTCCTGAACAAAAAACACCTTTGGGACAATCTGGACGATGGAGAATCTCCGTACACATCTGTACGAGAGTCTGCACTGCAAAGAAATCTATACTGGGCAATTTTTTTTTCCCCACAGCTGGTCAGTTGCCCCTGACCCCCTATGTCTTCTTTGCGTCCCTCAGGATAAAGCTGTGGCCGAGCCGGTCAGCCGCCTGCTGGAATCCACGCTCCGTAGCGCGCACATGCCCAGCCGTATTGGGGCCCTGCACGGCATCCTCTACATTTTGGAGTGCGACCTCCTGGACGACACGGCGAAGCAACTCGTTCCGGTCATCACCGAGTACCTGCTGTCCAATCTGCGAGGAGTTGCCCAGTAGGTCTCGATCCCGTTATTTTCCCGAAAATAAGACCTAAACGGGGAAATAAGCCCTAATCATGGTTTTTCAGGACGCTTGTAATATTAAGCCCCACCCACCCAAAATAAGCTCCCGTTAAGATTGTCAGCCAGACGGACGCATTTGGCGCTCTCTGAGCTGGGTGGTTTTCTTGCAGACGTTTCATGACCCAACTAGGTAACGCAATCAGTGCTGGAAGGGACAGGGGATTGCTCTCAATTAGATACTCTCGTGTCTTTCCTGAGTGTTGACGGGAGTCATCTTGATGGTTCTTTGGCTGGGCCGTTTACCGTTTGTTTGGCAGTTCCTTGACTGGAGTATTCCGTACTTCTTTAGGTATGATTTACCTATAAAGTTAGTCCTCGACTTACGGCCACAATGGAGCCCCAGATTTCTGCTGTTAAGTGAGACATTTAGCTGAGTTTTGCCCCATTGAGCGACCTTCCTAGCCGCGGTGGTTAAATTAACCCTTGCTTTTGTTAAGCCAGTAACACGGTTGTTAGGCTGCCTCATTGGCTTTGCTTGTCAGAAGGTCACCAAAGGGGATCACAGGACAGCAATGGTCATAAGTGAGAGCCAGTTGCCCTCCGGCTGAATTTGGATCACGTGATCCATGGGGACGCTTAACAGAGGTCGTAACTGCGAAAAAGGGTCGTGCGTCACATTTTTTTCAGTGCCGTCGTAACTTGGAACCGTCACTAAACGAACCGTGAGGACTCGAGGACTGCCTGCCTTTGCTCTTTCTGAGACCGCCGAGGGAGGGTTTCGTCCTCCTTTTTATATTCCTTCCATAGAAAGGTGAAAGAAAAGAGAGCTTTGTTTTTAAGGCTGACCTCGGTCGTATGGTGAACCCTTTCTTGTCTCTCTTAACAGCTGTGTGAACCTCCAGAACCAGCAGCACATCTTGGTCATGTGCGCCGTGGCCTTCTACTTAATCGAAAACTACCCCGCTGACGTCGGGCCCGAATTCTCTTCAGGAATTATTCAGGTAGGGTTGAGGCCTCCGGAGAGTTTCCCACCTGGCCTTCGGGGACAGGCGGAGCTGAAAATGTCTGTGGAGATTCTCAGTCTATCCAGGTCAGGGTTGTCCCCAAGATATTTTTTCAGGAGGCCACTGGACTTCCTTGTTTTTCTTTGAAGAGGTTTCACTTCCCATCCCAGAAGCGTCTTCAGTTCTGACTGAATTGGTGGGGAAATGGAAGGATTTATACTCCTTGCAGACAGCTGGTCATTTGCCTCCTTTCAGAGAGTCGTTGAGGCCACTTGGAGGTTTGTCTGTGCCCTCAGGGTCCAAGTGGCCTCAACGACTCGCTAAAAGGAGGCAAATGACCGGTCTGCGAGGAGTATAAATCCTTCCATTCCTCCACCATCCACTCAGAGCTGAAGAAGCTTCTGGGATGAGAAGCGAAACGTCTTCAAAGGAAAAACAAGGAAGTCCAGTTGCCTCATGAAAAAGCATCTTTGGGCTGAGGTAAAAAGAAGCGCCGCCCTCTTTCTTCCTGTCAGCCTATCCCAACTTAGGAAAGAAAGACCCTCGACTCCATTTGTAGTGAAAGGTGTGCAGGTAGTCCTTGACTTACAACAGTTTGTTTAGCGACCGTTCAAAGATACAGCGGCGCTGAAAAAATGTGACCGAGGGCTGTTTTTTCAAAGTTACAACCTTTGCGACATCCTCACGATCACGTGATCAAAATTCGGATGTTTGGGAACTGGCTCGTGTTTATGACCGTCGCTGTGTCCCAAGGTCACGTGATCCCCTTTTGCGACCTGACCAGCAAAGTCGACGCGGGAAGCCAGATTCACTTAACAACCAGGTTACTAACATATCAACTGCAATGATTGTCATTTAACAACTGTGGCAGGAAAGGTCGTAAAATGGGGCAAAACAAATGTCTCACTTAACAATAGAAATGTTGGGCTCAATTGTCGTAAGTCGAGGACTACCTATACTTTTACTAAAGCTGAGTGCTTACAAGCCAGATCTGAGGATTCCCACATAAATCTGATATTTTTTTTCCCTCGCCCCACTGGTCAACCTATTTGTGTTCAACGAGGTTCAAATTAGTAATTTTGATAACTTTTCCACAGTTTGGTGGACATTCGTTTTCTGTTCCCACACCTGTGTCCTGGGAACATTCAGCTGTTGACTCTGATTGGCACCTCTGGTTCCCGTCATCTCCCAATGTGCAGAGTGATGCTGGTTGGCACCTCTGGTTCCCGTCATCCCCCCTTCCCTATGCCCCTCTATCCCCGCCGCCCACATTTTATGGCAGGCTGCCATCAAAGCGAAGCAGGGCTGAAGCAATGCGATGGCAGATCTGACACTTTCGAGTGTCATGGTTCCGACAGACGAAACTCTTCAAAAGAACTTCGAGGCATTGTTTACCTTAAAGAATCTTCATTTGAGTAGCATAGCATCGGCACTAACACAGCTGAAGCCAAAAGCTGAGTTCTCCTCCCTTGAGCACGTAATATCAAAGCACAATTCCCTCCTCCAATTAACAGTCATAAATCACATTCTCCAATTAGCTTGAAATGCAGGCTTCCCCTCCAGTTCTCCAGCCCCCCAATTCTTATCATCTCTTATTTCAATCACCTTGGTTCCCACACTAGGTCCAGTATTGTTATGTCTAGCTAAACTCCCATGCACGTTCCTCCCTTCGGCATCATCTAACTCTAACTCTTAAAAGAGTAAAACATAAGAAGGAAAAGAGTTGCATCTCCAACTGTTGTCAAAGCAAAAGCATCCGATGTTAGCAGCATTGACATCCAGTCTGTTCCAGATGTGCGGAGTGATGCTGTCCGAAAATGAGGGATCTACTCCGTCGTTGATCTTCCACTGTGTGCTCAGAGGTCTGGAAAGGCTCCTCCTTTCGGAGCAGCTGTCTCAGCTGGACTGTGAAGCTCTGGTCAAGCTGAGCGTGGACCGCGTGAACGTCCTCAGTCCCCACAGAGCCATGGCGGCCTTGGGGCTCATGCTGAGCTGCATGTACACAGGTAAAGCAACTTGTCGTTTCCTTGTCCTCCTCAGTGACCGTTGTTTAGGCCACAACCCACTGATTCAGAAGGAAAAAGGGTGAGAAGTGTTGATTTATGGCCACAGTCGAGCCCAAAATTTCTGCTGCAAAGTGAAACATTTGTGAAGTGACTTTTGTCCCGTTTTATGTATTTATTATTTATTAATTTAATTTCTATGCCGCCCTATTCCGGAGAACTTTTACAATCACTGCACCTGTTAAGTTAGTAACCCAGTTCTTGACATTGTCAGTTTATAACTTCTTTCCCATAAATTTTGCCATTTTTCTACTTCTATATTATATCCAAAAATTTTCGCCTATCTTATCATGGTTTCTTTAACTTGTTCGCTTTCCATTTCCAAAGTTAACCGAAAATTATACATTTTCTTAATTAATTTCTCATCCAAAGTTAGCTATGTCTTATCAAAACACAGTTTGTTCCTTATAAAATCCGTGCAATTTAACATCTTTTATCGTATCTAGTTTGCATTTGTGGATGTGCCCACCGTGATAGGTTGATACCCTGATTTTCCATTTCTTGTTTAGATTTTAAATTCCGTCCAGCATTTAGAGTATTACTATATGTCCAGAACCAGAAACCCAGTTCTTAAGTGAATTTGGCTTCCCCCGTTGACTTTGGAGCATCTTCAGCTCTCTCGGTTTCGCTAGTCGGGTAACGAAGCGCCTGCACAAAAAACAACACAGCTCAAACGGCACCGAAACACTTTGGTGTGTGTCCTCATGGACTCCTACCGAAGCAAAGAACTAAACATTTCGGTTATTAGATTTACAATATTTGGAAACCAGTTGAAAGTAAGGATTTTACTGGTTTAAAAATTTAAAAATTAGACTTAAAAGGGAAAAGAAAGTTAAATATTATGAATATGTTTGATTTATTGATTAAGCCAGGCATTATATATAATGGTTTTGATTTATTAAAGAAGATATTGTGTTATTAAGTAGATGATTGAATATGGTGGGAAATAGATAACTCTTAGGAAATAGAACAAGATTATAGTCAAATAGATAAAATGTGTATTTTGGATATCATAGTTTGTTATGAAGTGAGAGAAAGGAAATTTTGGTTACCCAAAGTCTGAAAATTATAAATATCGAAGGTTAAATTGGAATATTGATAAGAAATTAAAAATTGAGCAAAAATCAATAACAGGATATGGATTGTTTATGAAGATTGAATGTAATTAAGATATGTATAAGCTAAAAATGTATTGATAAATGTAATAATGATGTTCTTATTGATATAATTAGAAATGTACTAACTTGAATATAAGACAATGAATGTTAAGAGAAAAAGAGAAGAAATATCTGATGGTGTAACCTGACATTTGCACTAAAAAAAATTTGTTATTGAACTATTGTAACCCAGTCACCACGTTGCTTTTTAAATATTCAAATGTAAAATTGGAAAATTAATAAAATATTATAAAAAACAAAGAACTAAACATTGTGAAGTAGAAAACCCTCAGCAGCGCTTCTGACAATGCTTGTGTCGTGAGCCTATGTCACAACTGATAGTACAGCGTAGCCAGGGGTAGGCCACCTTGGCTCTTTTATGACTGGTGGACTTCAACTCCCAGAATTCCTCAGCCAGCCACGCTGAGGGGAAAGGGAGAGGTTTCCAAGCTGAGCCATGCTGGCTCAGGAATTCTGGGAGTTGAAGTCCACCAGTCATAAAAGAGCCAAGGTTGCCTAACCCTGGCGTAGCCGAATTGCCTGCATTCTGTGAATCGTCCTTTCTTTTCAATTTGATTGATCTCATGAGATTGTAGTTATGATTCTTATTTTTATCCCTCCTCCCCCCGATTGTGGCTTTAGGAAAAGAGAAAGTCAGTCCCGGGCGAAGCACAGATCACCACCCGGCAGCTCCGGATAGCGAATCGGTCATCGTGGCGATGGAGCGAGTGTCTGTCCTCTTTGACCGGTAGGAACAGAAAGTCCTCTTCTCCAGCTAGGAAGAATTAGTCCCCGCCCGAAACAATTGCAATTTCCCAGTTATTTTCCATTTATAAATGTAATTGTTTAAACCAGGGGGTCCCCAACTCCTGGGCTATGGCCCGCTACCGTTCAAAACGGCCGCACGAGCTCCATTTATGTAAGTGGCGGTGCACGCACCCGCTGCATGTGTAAATGGAGTTGCCTGTGTAAGAGCGCGCCCCCGCTACCTTCACAGGACCATCCTCTCTCCGCCCGCCGCTGGTCCACCAAGCTGGAAAGGTGGAAGACCTCTGGTAGAAACGATACTGTGGGTATCCAAAGATGATTCTCTGAGTTTCGATGATAACGCCAAAATCTGAGGGAAGGGCTTGAGTATAAACAGCCCATGTTATGGTTCCGTCTAATGAAACACTTCAAAGAACTTCCAGGCATTGATTTTCCTAAAAGTCTTTATTTATGTTACAAAATGTCGGCACAGGCATAACGAAGGTATGCCAAGATCTAAATTCTCTTCCCCTGAGCAATTAAATTATCAGCCTGTTCCTTCCCTAAATTAGCTGTCATATATCACGTTATCCAATTAGTGTGAAGGTCAAAGTTTTCCTTCCTCTCTCTTTCCCGGGCTTTTCCCTCCATCCCCCTCCATTCTGCTCTGCATTAACTCTAAAAATGCCAGACAGTTCTGCATATTGTCAAAGCAAGAATATACAGTATTTGCAGCGTTGACAGCCCCCTTGAAACGGGCAAAGCTAGAAAAAAAACTGAAGGAACCTGAGCTCCCCATCCCCATGCTGCTTATCCAGAAACGCAAAAGGTGTTGCTTGGGCATCGCAAGAGTGTCTCTTTCCAGGACCCTGCGAGTCACCAGCCTTCTAATCCGGGAGGGGGACCCAGGGTCTCTTCCTCAGGACATGTCTAGTCTGGCTAGTGACAAAAGGAGGGAAGGCTAACTACTCATCGTACCATCCAGAGACACCCGCTCAAGGGCAAAGCGCTAGCGAATGCGAAGTTCAAGCGTACGATGGTGGTTCGGACGTCGCGGGGGGGCCTGGAAGGGAGAAGAGCTGGGTCAGCCATTTGCCCTGCGCGGGAGGGAGGCGCTGGCCGGCCCCGGGGAATTGATGGCCAGCCTCTCTCCGCAGGGTCAGGAAAGGCTTCCCCTTTGAAGCCCGGGTGGTCACTCGGATCCTCCCCCAGTTTCTGGATGACTTTTTCCCCCCGCAAGATGTGATGAATAAAGTGATTGGAGAATTTTTATCCAACCAGCAACCCTACCCACAATTCATGGCGAAAGTACTCTACAAGGTAAGGTTTTGGTAAGGTAAGGGGACGGGTAAGTCTTGGGTAGCCTTGCGGGTGGGGGTGGGGGACGAGCCAGCAGCCTTCCCAGGCCTCAGCACTGCGGGTGCCACGTGTCAGAGCATGCACAGTCTTATTGGAGTAAACACAGTAAACAGTGGTCTATATTAAATGGGGGTTTATCTTACACTATCTACAATATCATACACCAGGAGCAACATACATACACGTGGTAATACAGCCGAATCCAACACACAGCAGTTACAGCAGGAAGAGAGAGCACATATCCCTTTTATACAAAGCTCTTAAAGAGACACAGACCCTGCTGAGCCATTCCCATCATAACATCTTACATTACATCAGCTGGTTAGCTGTTAAATCATTACCTTGACACCACGGCAGCTCTCCAGTGCCCTCCCCCTGGCTGGGATCTTCTCTTGAGCTTCACGTCCAGATTAGTTTGGATGGAGAAGATGGCGACGTCCACTTCAGCTTCCTCCAGAAGATTGTGTCGTCCACCAATGGGGACAGAGGCTGTGGGCACAAGCTTGCGGTGCTTTCCAGGTCTGGCAGTGCTGTAGCTTTTCCATACAGGACAGGATCCATCACACTCTTTCCTGCCCGGTTTTCGCACCTCGGGTGGAAATTACAGTGAGGCGTCCAGGGCTGCATCCAACGCCCCAGATGGTGGCTTTGGGGGCGGGGTTCCTATTTTCACAAATCTGGTTAGGTGTGCAGGCCGTCCTCGGCTTACCGCCACAACTGAGCCCCCGAATTTATGTTGTTAAGTGAGAAATTTGTTAACCGAGCTTTGCCCCCCCTTTTATGACTTTCCTCGCCTCCAGCTGTTACGCAAATCTCTGCAGTTCACCTGACTGTGGGGACGCTGCAACGGTCGTAAGTGTGAACCATGGTCATAAGGCCCCTTTTGTCAGTGCCGTTGTAACTTCGGACAGTCACTCAGCAAAGTGTATTCTTAAAATAGTAGATTTTTTTTAAAAAAATCAGTACGCCTAAAAAACCCTTGCTGGGCGAAAGACACGGTCAGCAGCCCCAATGTAATGCGCTTTTATATATTTGTTGGGTTGACCAAACGGGTTTTCCAAAGCCCGCGAGCCACCACGATTGGTCTTTCTTTCTGTAGGTCTTCCAGACGTTGCACACGACCGGTCAGTCGTCCATGGTCCGCGACTGGGTGATGCTGTCGCTCTCCAACTTTACGCAGCGCACGCCGATCGCCATGGCGATGTGGAGCCTCTCCTGTTTTTTTGTCAGCGCTTCCACCAGCCAGTGGATTTCGGGGATGTATCCTCTCTTGACGTGCGCGATTTGGTTCACGTGATTCTCCTTGGGAAGGGAAGAGTTGACCGTTTGGTTTCCGGTGGAAAAACGGAGGTGGGGGTCAGAGAAACAATAATAATAATAATAATAATAATAATAATAATAATAATTAATAATTAATAATAATTAATAATAATATCGGAAGGGAGCTTGGAGGTCATCTAGTCCAACCCCCTGCTCAGGCAGGAAACCCTACAGCATTTCAGACAAAGGGCTGTCCAGTCTCTTCCTAAAAACTTAGTGACTGTTCAAAGTTACAATGGCACTGAAAAAAGGGCCCCCCCAAGCCACAGCCGAGCAAGACACCTGCCTACCCACCTGGCCGCGCTCTTCCTCCTGTCCAAGGTTTTCATTGTTGTGTGCATTTCTGTTGAGGATTGGCAGCGGGGGTAGGGTGGGGGGGGGTGTTTGGTTTTTGTTCCCCCCTCCGTCTGCTGGGTGGTTGCAGCAGGTTTTGGTCCCTTCACATGACCCTGGGACAGTGTGACCGTCATAAATATGAATCAGTTGCCGAGCATCTGAATGTAAATCACAAGACCCTGGAGAGGCTGCGACATTCCAGCTGATTGGTGCTTCTTCTGGGCTCAGCAGAAGCACTAGGATCAGCGCCGAGCTCCAGTTGGAGCCTGGTGCTGATCCTGGCGCTTCCGCTCAGCCCTGACAGCCCTGCAGCTCCAGCCGTCTCTCGCTCAGGCTTGTGCGGTGCTGCCACCGGTTCAGCTCATTCCCCTCCCCTGCTCCCACTTTTCTAGGATGGTCGTGTACCCCCTGCCAGGTGCCAATGGACCACAGGTGTTAGTCTGTGTTAGTCTGTTTCTGGTGTCAGATTTGATATAATTCAAAGCTGAAAACAGCGCGCTCGCTCTGGAGGCATGCTTTGGCTAGAAAGAGGCTTGAGAAAATGGCCTTTTCCTGTGAAAACCTAGCCAAGGAGCGAGGCGTGCATGCCCACGGAGAGGGCTCCGAGTGCCCCCCTCTGGTACGTGTGCCAAAGGTTTGCCACCACTGAGTTAGGGACTCCGTTCTTAAGCGAATTGCGCTTCCCCCATTGACCTTGCTCGTCAGAACGTCGCAAAGGGGGATCTCATGACCCCGGGACCCTGCGACCATCATAAACACGAGTCCGTTGCCAAGCGTCCGGATTTTGGTCACGTGACCCTGGGGATGCTGAAAAGGTTATAACTCAGTTTCCTGAGTGCCCTTTGAACGGTCACTAAACTAATTGTATTAGCTTCACTGACGAAATAGTAGAGTTCAAAGTTCGTGACTTTTTACCAGGTACGTCTTTGTTATATTATCCTTGACCCTTTTTTTTTTCCCCCGGAAGTCTCCCACACATTATCAGCAGAATGGGGAAATCGGAGCAAATAGACGTCAATTTGTTCTGCCTGGTGGCCATAGATTTTTATAGGCATCAGATAGACGAAGAACTGGATCGCCGTGCCTTCCAGTCGATCTTTGAAGTGGTCTCCTCGCCGGGGAATCCGTATCACCGCCTGCTGACGTGCTTGCAAAGCGTTCACAAGATCACCCCGTGTTGAAGGAGGGCCGAGGAAGCACGGGAAGGGCTGGGAAGTTGAACAAAGCGTGTCTCATGCGACGGGGGTCCCTGGCAAGCCCTCTGCCTGATTTTATTTAATTTTCCCTACGTCATCGAGATGAAACACGGTGGCTGGGCCAAGCGACACAAAGCATGTTTTTTTTTTTTTTTTGTGAAGCAAAATGACACCTAAGTAAGCTACGGACAAAATATTGACGCGAAGCAAACAGCTCATCTTGGCTTAAATTTGTATATTGTTAATCCCGAACCTCGTGAATTCTGCAGTATCGGCTCACGGACATTTAAAAAGCCTTTAGTTTCATCTAGCTGCAAGTGTCCTGTTGCGATTTGTAGTTATTTCCTAAGGTGACAGAGAGAAAAGGGAAAAAAAAAACCACTGAATATATATATATATATATATATATACATACATATATATGCGCACTCCAACATATTTTGGTCTATAAGAGTGGGGAAATGAGACATATGACAATATACTTCCTTTTATACCTCTAGATTTAAAAGTTGGATCAATATCTCGGTTTTAAAGACAGCCGATGTAAATAGTTCTAAATGATGTATAGTACGTTAAGACACAGGAACGGAGTGAGGCTGGGAAGCACTTAAAACGATTAAAAGCAAGATTTTGCCACGTATGTCGAATAGTTCGTTACCGTTTCCTATCGTACATTCCTTAGGCCTATTTTTTTAATGCACTCCCGCGTCACCTTTTAAACTCTCGTTTCCTCTTTTGTACGCTACTCTTTGAAAAGTTTAAATATATTGATGAGTTTAAGTTGGACGTTTAAAAGAGAGAGATAATTTTATGGAGGTGGTTTGGATTCACCGGAATTAGCAATCTGGGGGGGGGGGTGTGAGGAAGCGGACACTTTGCAAAAGAAAAAACACAACCCTTTGAAGTGAGCGTATGTTAGGAAATCTCTCCTTACAATAAGGGCGCTTTGGGAGAAGTCATTTTTGGACTGAAGTCACGGCGGTGGCTTTGGACTTTTGCAAACGGACTGGGAACCAATCCCGATTCTTGTGACCTTTTTTTTGTGACTCTTTAGAGGACTCGATCAACAGGCAAATAGCACCTTGTGGTGGGACGTGAGTAAGTTTGGGATCTGTAGTTCAAAACTGGACAGACTCGTTCACAAAAGCTGGCAAGGACACTTCTCTTGTTTCTCACACACACACACATAGACACAGCCCTGCACTATTGCAACCCCACACTCCCTGTCTCCCGTTCTCTCTGCATGACTTCTGCTTCCCGGTCGGTCACTTTCCTAAATTCGGCGGCTTCTCTCTCCCTCTCCTACTGAAATGTAGCAGACCCTTCCCTTTCCCAAATCCAGAGGGGTCCCTTTCAGACCCGTCCATCCGGGAAGGCCCGCTGGCAAGAGGCTGGGCTGGGCCCAGGCCTCTTCCAGCCACTGGCTGCCAGTACCACAGAGACTCTTCGCTGCCACTCCTTCCCCCCCACCACCACCACCCAGCCCAAGTGCAAGAGATGCCCAGAAGCCCATCATCCTTGGCCGGAAGTTACAGGACCACATGCTTTTCCCATGCGGAGCTGTGGATGCCTCCTCGTGGGACCAAATTGGGCTGGGATGTTCGGCCTTTTGAACTTTAGCCACATTCCCGTGATAGAATTCATCTCCATAGTTTGTTTTTTTTCCCTTGCTAACAAAATTTAAATTTTATCAGAAGGAATACGAGCTGCATTGGTGTACATAATGTACGTATAAAATATATGCAACGGCATTGGATGTATGCATACAAATTATTTATTAAACGGAGTTTAAACTAAGCTTCGGGTTGTCGACCAGCTGTTATTTTGTATATCTGCGTTGTTTAACGAAAAAAACAACAACAAAAACCTGGCTCCAAACAGGGAAAATGCTTTTTCATTGGTCTAACATCCAAAGGGTAGCCGGAAAAAAGTCCCATTACTTTTCTGCCTTCAGGTTTCCAATGAGCCTGCTTGTAGATATCCGGATTTTGCTTCTTCGTTTCAAGAGGAAGAAAAAAGCTTTCAATTTATTTGTCAATAATGGAGAATATTTGCAGCTGAGGGTTGAAATGAGGGGTCCTGGGTGCTCTCAAAGCTTGCCTGTTTTCTTGCAGACGTTTCATGACCCAAACTAGATAACATCATCAGTGCTAGAAGGGAGGGGGGTTTGCAGAAAGGAGAAGGAAGAAGAAGAAGAAGAAGAAGAAGAAGAAGAAGAAGAAGAAGAAGAAGAAGAAGAAGAAGAAGAAGAAGAAGAAGAAGAAGAAGAAGAAGAAGAAGAAGAAGAAGAAGAAGAAGAAGAAGAAGAAGAAGAAGAAGAAGAAGAAAAGTCTAGGGAGTTCTTGGTGCTCTCCAAACTTGCCTGTTTTCTTGCAGACGTTTCATGGCCCAAACTAGGTAACATCATCAGTGCTAGAAGGGGGGGGGGTTGCAGAGAGGAGGAGGAGGAGGAAGACGACTGTGGGGTCCTTGGTGCTCTCTGAGCTTGCTTGTTTTCTTGCAGACGTTTCATTACTCAAACTAGGTAACATCATCAGTGTTAGTAAGGAGTGGGGTTTATGGAATGGAGGAGGAGAAGACAAGCACTGTGGGGGTCCTTGGTGCTCTTGGAGCTTAGTTGTTTTCTTGCAGACGTTGCATGACCCAACTAAGTAACATCACCCGTGCTAGTTAGAAGTGAGGTTTTTAATTTATCAAACTGACCTTATCCCACGCTCTACCAGATGGCCCGTCGTCGATTTATTGGATATATTTTAGATCTCCGCTCCAAAAAAAAAGTCTCTTGGGCCGTGCAACTGCTCTCCGGCCTACAGCATCTCTGCTTGACCTTAAAAACAAAACACTTTTTTGAGAGTTTCAGGGAAAAAAAGAAACACTTTTCAAAGCTGCTTTCAGGAAACGTGCTTGAGCGCTGCTTTCGGGGGGGGGGAGGGGGGGAAGAATTAGAAACCAGCCAAGAAGGAAGAACTGAGGCTTCCCCTTTTTTCTCTGCTTCCTTCCAGACCCCCCCCATCCCTTCTTCCAGCTGAGAATGCCATTGGTGGAGAAGCGCAAAGGGTGACCCCGCAAAGGTTGTGCCAACCGTCTCTTGGGTGGTCCTGATGCTGGGCCTTCCCGGAGACATCTCCCCTCTGGGGTTTCTCTCGCTGGTGCCCGTCCCTTCCGTTCGACTTTCAGGAAACTGACCCCTGCCTGCATCTCTCAGCCATTTGCCCCTCCCCACAAGGCGGCGCCACGAGGGTCCTGGGATGAGTGAGACTGCGGTGGCCCTTCCGCCTCCTATCCCATCAACCCACGATGGGGCTGAGCAGCAGCTCTTGAATCTGCAGCCCTTCTTTCTCGTCGGTGCCCCCTGGCACCCCAGCAAGACTCCTTTCAATTTCAATTCAGAATAGAGCTGGAAGGGACCTTGGAGGTCTTCTAGTCCAGCCCCCTGCTCAAGCAAGTGGCTATCTAGTCTCTTCTTAAAAACCTCCAGCGATGAAGCACCCACAACTTCTGGTGACAAGCTGTTCCAGTGGTTAATTGTTCTCACTGTTGGGAAGTTTCTCTTTAGTTCCAGGTTGCTTCTCTCCTGGATTGGTTTCCCTCCGTTGTTTCTTGTCCTGCCCTCAGGTGCTTTGGAGAATAGCTTGACTCCCTCTTCTTTGGGGCAGCCCCCCAAATATTGGAAGACTGCTATCCTGTCCCCCCTCGTCCTCCTTTTCTCTAGACTGGCCATTCCCAAGTCCTTGCAACCCTTCCTTCTTCCTATGTTTTCGTCTCCAGGCCTTGGATCATCTTAATTGCTCTTCTCTGCCCTGTTTGTCAAAAGTCTCAGCATCTTTTTTTTGGAACGTGGTGACCAAAACTGGACGCAGGGCTCCAGGTGTGATCTTAACTAAGGTTTGATAAAGCGGTATTGATGCTTCACGTGATCTTGATTCTACGCCTCGGTTGATACAACCCAGGATTGTGTTAGCTCTTTCGGCTGCTGCCGCACACGGCCGGCGTAGATTTAAGCGATCGTCCGCTGGGACTCCCAAGGTCCCTCTCACAGCTACTGTCTTTCAAGCCAGGTTTCGCCTAATCTGTACAACGTAAGCCAACTGCTTGCCAGGTGCTTTGGAGAATAGGTTGACCCCCCCCCTCAAATACCGGAATGCTGCTGTCCAGTCACTCCGCGTCCTTCTTTTCTCTAGACTGACCATTCCCGATTCCTGGGTGGGATCTAGTTATATACTACATCCCACCCAGGATATCCCACCCTCTCTGGCACGGTGGGCACTCGCCCTGCAGCAGCTGAGCCTGGCAGGTGAAGATGCTCTCCTTGCCTTGCCAGTGCCGAGGCTGCAGGGGGATTCCCCGGAGAGACCCCTGACCCACACAGGCAGATGCCGGGATTTGCATCCCTTTTGGGGAGGGGGGGGTTTCTTTTCAGCTGCCTCACGGCTGGAGATGGAGGCTGCTCCGATGGGGAGGGATCCAGGGGGCCAGCCTGCCTTGCCTGCCTGCCTGCCTCTGTGTGTGTGCGCGCGCGCGGGCGTGAGTGTGTTTGTGCGGCTTAGTTAAGCCTAATGTGGTTAAAAGCTTTAATATTGATGGCCTGTCAACTTTGTCCTGATTCTTCGCCTTTGAGTTAAAAGGTTTTTGTTGCTGGTAGCTTATGCAGTTGCTCGGTTGCTATGGAAACGTGACATCGAAATGACGTCCCTCTGTTTAAAAGCTTTTAGCTAAATTCCAGCCTGTCAGATGTAGGCCCCATCTTGTAGGAGCCCCAGCCGAGGGTTGTGCTTGCCCGGGCTCTCTTTCTGTGTGTGTGTGTGTGTGTGTGTGTGTGTGTGTGTGTGTGTGTGTGTGTGTGAAGAGCCTCCTCGGGGTGGCAGCTGCCATGGCTGCAGTCCCGGCCCCCGCTGGATGTCTGCTGTCCACCCAGAGCGAGAAGCATCGCCGGGCACGCAACTGGACCGAAGCCGAGATGCGGGGTCTGATGCTGGTCTGGGAGGAATTCTTTGAGGAGTTGAAGCAGACCAAGAGGAACGCCAAAGTTTACGAGAAAATGGCCAACAAACTCTTCGAAATGACGGGCGAAATCCGGCACGGAGAAGAGATCAAGATCAAAATCACCAACATGACCTTCCAGTACAGGTAAGCGGCAGCTGGAGGCCCAGAAGGTGCCAGGCCGTTTCCAGGCCTCTCTGGGGAATCCCTCTGGCCCAAGAAAGAGGAGGATTGGGGAGCACCCACAAAAGGTGCCAGCGGCCCTGGCTGGGGAAACAGGGCAGCCGTGGACAGCAGCCAGAGATGCCAGTGCAAGCAAGGCTGGTCCAGAGTGGCACGACCCGGTTCTGCAGGGTATAAGAGCAGACCAAGCCCA